>JAPXFY010000030.1:45129988-45137488 GCA_030674185.1 Monoplex corrugatus | reverse complement strand
GGCCACCACACAAGACAAGAGCAGACCATTACCACAGTCTCTGACAACCCACTCTCAGATTCTGAAATTGGTTTCCTTCTGTTTGTGTCCAGAGCAGGTGTCTGAACTTCAGGATAGACATGGTAGGGTGGTGGTGAGAACAAGAAGAAGAAGAAGAAGCAGAAGAAGAAGAAGCAGAAGAGAAGAAGAAGATTGCGAAGAAGAAGAAGAAGAAGAAGAAGAAGAAGAAGAAGAAGAAGAAGAAGAAGAAGAAGAAAAAGAAGAAGAAGAAGAAGAAGAAGAAGAAGAAGAAGAAGAAAAAGAAGAAGAAGAAGCAGAAGAAGAAGAAAGAAGAATGCGAAGAAGAAGAATTGCGAAGAAGAATTGCGAAGAAGAATTGCGAAGAAGAAGAAGAATTGCGAAGAAGAAGAAGAATTGCGAAGAAGAAGAAGAATTGCGAAGAAGAAGAATTGCGAAGAAGAAGAATTGCGAAGAAGAAGAAGAATTGCGAAGAAGAATTGCGAAGAAGAAGAATGCGAAGAAGAAGAATTGCGAAGAAGAAGAAGAAGAAGAAGAACAAGAAGAAGAACAAGAACAAAAGAAGAAGAAAAACAAGAAGAAGAACAAGAAGAAGAAGAAGAAGAACAAGAAGAAGAAGAACAAGAAGAAGAACAAGAAGAAGAAGAAGAAGAAGTAGAAAAATAAGAAGAAGAAGAAGGAGAAGAAGAGGAATAAGAGGAATAACGAGAAGCATCAGCGACAGTAGTAGAGGGAAACTTATAACAATGGGAGAGAGGGAGGGAGGGGGAGAGAGAGAGAGAAAAGAGAGAGAACAAAGAGAGAGTCAGAGAGAGAAAACAAAGAGAAAGTGAGATAGAGAGAACAAAGAGAGACAGTGAGAGAGACAGAGACAGAGACATAGACAAAGACAGAGACAAAGACAGAGACAGAGACAGAGACAGATGCATTCACTGCCTCTGTGCGGCTGATTTCAAACAGACCTTTTAAAACATCATCGTTCCATGATCAACTTACATGTGGAAGTATACATTTTCTCATAATTCATTTTCCGATTGCTTTTTCAACACAGTATGTCTTGTAGGTCATCTGTTGTATCATAGCCATAGAGGCTGACATATGTGTTTTTTTTACCTAAAGGGACGTTTAGAGATAAAGACACAGAGAGCGTCTACTACTACCACACCTATCACTACTTATACTTACATGGACAGATCTATTACTACTACTATTACTACTATACTACTGACTACACTATACTACTACTACTACTACTACTACTACTACTACTGCTGCTGCTACTACACACGCACACACAGACACTCACATATGTACACATACATACGTACAAATGCACCACCGCAAACACACACACACACACACACCACACACACACACACACACACACACACACACACACACACACACACACACACACACACACACACACACACACACACACACACACACACACACCGTCTAATATCGCTTATAGTGAAAAGACGTTAAATCAAGCAACGAACGAACACACACACACACACACACACACACACACACACACACACACACACACACAGCACACGCACACACACGCATGTACACACGCACACACATACACACATGCACACCAAATGCATACATAATTATAAACAGACACACACACACACACACACACACACACACACACACACCACTACATTCTCTGTCTGCCTCTCTCTTTCTCTCTGTCTGTCGGTCGGTCTGTGTGTGTGTCTCTCTCTGTGTCTCTCTCAGTCTCTGTCTCTCTCTGTGTCTCTGTAAGTCTCGCTGTTTCTTTGTCTCTGTCTCTGTCTGTCTGTCTTTCTCTTGCTCTCTCTCTCTCGTTCTCTCTGTCTCTCTCCTCTCTCTGTTTTTCTCTCTGTCTCTCTGTCTCTTCTGTTTCTCTCTCTCTCTCTCTCTCTCTCTCTCTCTCTCTCTCTCTCCTCTCTCTCTCCTCTCTCTCTCTCTCTCTCTCGCGGTCTCTTTCACCAACACACACACACACACACACACACACACACACATAGGTATATATGCACACTCAGCTGTCCTCCACCTTCCCCCCCACCCCCCCCCCCACCCCCCCGACCCCACTCCCACACAAATTGATCTGCAGCTGGCAATGGCCGTAGACCTCTCAAGGACTTCGGCACTAAAACAGTTTTACGACCCCGAGATAGCCATTATGTACTATCAGCAACCTACCACAACCCTTTTTTATTCTCAGCCTCCTCTTCCTTGCCTTTCCTTCCCTCATCCCTCAGCCTCTCCCCCCCCCCCACCCCCTCCATCTTCTTGTTTTGTGAGGGGAAGGGTGTGGGGGTGGAGGGGGCAGGGTTGGTTCACACACTCAAACCTTACTAACATCTTTTTTTTTTTTTCCACTTCTGATCTCTCTGTGTCTCTGTCTGTCTGTTTGTCTGTCTGTCTTTGTCTCTCTGTCTGTCTGTCTGTCTGTCTCTGTGTCTGTCTGTCTCGGTCTCTCTGTCTCTGTATCTGTCTCTGTCTCTGTCTCTCTCGTTCTATCACCAACCTACCACAACCCTTTTTTCTCAGCCTCCCTTTCCTTCCCTTCCGTCACCACCACCGCCCTCAGCTCCCCAGGGTGGGGATGGGGGGTGGGGGGGGTGGATGGTTCACATACTCAAACCTACTAACATCTTTTTTTTTTCCATTTCTGATCTCTGTGTCTGTCTGTCTATCTGTCTCTCTGTCTATCTGTCTGTCTCTGCCTCTCTCTCTGTCTCTGTCTCTCTCTGCCTCCCTCTCTCCTCCCCCCCTCTCTCTCTCTTTCGTTCTATCACTAACCTACCACATCCCTTTATTCTGAGCCTCATTTTTCTTCCCTCTCTCAGCCCCCCACTCCCCACCCCCCATCTTCCTGTTTTGTGAGGGAACGGGGGGGGGGGAGGGGGAGGGGGAGCAGGGTTGTTTCACACACTCAAACCTACTAACGTCTCTTTTTTTCCCCACTTTCTTGTTCTTCTTCTGGTCTCTGTCTTTTCTTCTCTGCTCTTCTTCTTCTCTGTCTCCTCTCGTCTCTGTCTGTTCTCTGTCTCTGCTCTGTCTCTCTCTCTCTCTCTCTCTGTCTCTCTCTCTCTCTCTCTCTCTCTCTGTCTCTCTCTCTGTCTCTCTGTCTCTCTCTCTGTCTCTTCTCTGTCTCTCTCTCTCTCTGTCTCTCTCTCTCTCTCTCTCTGTCTCTCTCTCTCTCTCTGTCTCTCTCTCTCTCTGTCTCTCTCTCTCTTCTCTCTCTGTCTCTCTCTCTCTCTCTCTCTCTGTCTCTCTCTCTCTCTCTCTCTCTCTCTCTCTCTCTCTTTGTCTCTCTCTCTGTGATGTCAAAAAGGGATACAGCAAAGAGTAGCTTCGTATTTTCGACAAACGCGGGACATGAGTCAAGACCATGGAAATTGTTGCCCCCAAAATGAGCTTTTCTTTTACTTACATCTACCTACATTGGAAGCATTATAATACATTAAGAAAACTGTTGAAAAAAAAAAGAAACCCAGAAAGAAAGAAAAAGAAAATATGTTAGAAAGTGTCATCATATTCTTCCTAAGTATTCAAAAAGAAACAACAACAAACAAACTAAACAAACGTGTTGTTTTTTGTGTGTTTTTTTTTAATATCTACACGTAACATATTCTTTAGTATGTGTATGTATGTGTGTGTATTAGTTGTCCTTTTATTTTTCAAATTTATTTTTTCTTTCTATTCTTCTTTCCCCATCTGTCTCCCCCACCCCCCACCCCCACCCCCTTTTTTATTTTTTTTTATTTATTCATCTATTTCATTACGTTTTCTGTTTTACGTTTCTCTTCCATATTGTCTTTCTTTCTTTCTTCCTTTTTTTTTGTATGCAGTGTCTTCGTTTCCTCTCTCTTTTTTTGGGGGTCTTTTCATTCCCCCTAATCCCGCCCCTCCCTCTCTCTGTCTGTCTGTCTGTCTGTCTGTCTGTCTCTCTATATTCTCTTCTCTCTTCTCTCTCTCTCTCTCTCTCTCTCTCTCTCTCTCTCTCTCTCTCTTTCTCTTTCTCTATCTCTGTCCTACTTCATCTTTTTTATTGTTTTATCCTTGTAATAAAATTTCACAGAACACTGTGGGACACCACATTTCATCAGATCGAGTTCGACAAGAAAGTTATGATTAGAACCGCTTAAACAAGAGTTAGAACGCAGCGAAATGTAGGTGATAATCTTGAGATCATGATCAGTAACGTCAAATGCTGCTGAAAGATCTAGCGGTGACAGAAAAGACACTTTTTCATGATCAGATTTCTGCAAAAGATCATCAACAACTTTTCACAAAGCAGTTTCTGTACGGTGGGTTTAATATTTAGACTGACTGAAAAGGTTCCAAGATATCATTGACTTCTAGGTCACTCATCAGCTGCAGGCAGACGATACACTCAAAGGATTTTAAACTAACAGTACAAACGAGTTCATAATAAGCAAATTGAAAACAAAGAAAGTGAGAAAAGACATGGTATGCCCACGAACCAGACTTCAGCAGTGGGTAAATAGCACCACTGCGTTATGGTTATCTCAGAAGAGAATAAGGCTAAGGAGTACACCCTGACAGAAAATCACCCCTACTGCCTTGTAGGTTGTCGTGGGAACGACAAAGGCTGGCGGTAGAAGGCAACGGGAAACCACCATTGTATTTTCCAAAGAAAATCCATGCCAGCCAGGAAAGCTGGAGGGAAAGATAGCACCAGGGAGACCCACGAGAAACATTGGACAGAAAACATTGGACGGACTTACAGAGTGGCTGAGGACAAAGAGGGTGGAAGATGTGCTTGCTTGCGGCGACAAGAGATAGATGCGTATCCATGGAGGGCCATGATCGCCGACGCCATGCGGCTTATCACTTGAGGCTGACGATGATGCTACGGGTTGCCATAATACACGATAATTAGGCCAAGTTCATGTCTACAGGAAGGCTGATTTTTGCTCTTTTTTGTTTTGTTTTTTTGTTTTGTTTACAGAAATCTAATTCATCTTGACAAAGGTCTGTCCAATTGCTTTAAATTTCCCCAAGGTCACAGAGACTTTGGAAAATAAAAAGTTAGGATACTCAGTACTTTTTAATTAAAAAAAAAGCTATATAGAATGGATTCATCATCATCATCAGGTGCCTTGCCGCATGGCGTTGGCGATTATGGACTTCCATCTGTTCTGCTCTGTCTCTTGTTGCCTCAAGCATCTCTTCCACCATCCTTGTCTTCAGCCACTCTGCAAGTCCGTCTAGTAACTTCTCCCTGGGTCTACCCGGTGCTCTCCGTCCTCCAGCTTTCCCGTTGTGATCAGGTGCTCCAATTCCCCTTTCCTCATAAAATGGCCTATGAATGTTGCCTGCCTTTTCCTAATCTTCCTTATGAATGATCTACTCGTGTCTGCCTCCATCAAGACAGTTTCGTTTTGTTTTCTTTGCTGTCCACTGCCTCAAACTTGTTCTGGCTTTGCTTGTTGGCTGTCCACGCCTCGCAACCGTACAACAGTATTGGTTCTATATAACATTCAAGAACTCTCTCTTCCTGAGTTAATTGATAGGCATTTGTTGGTAAGAATGCTTTCCATCTTCTTGAATGTTGGTTTGGCTTGGCTGATTCTGCTGGCTCTTTCTGATGTGCATCTGACGTCTGGTGAAATGATCGTTCCCAGGTATTCAGACTTATCAACCTGATAGAATGGATTGACCATGTTTATATCTCCCCCTCTCTTTTTCTTAAGCTTTTAAAATTCCTAGCTGGTACTGACAAATGTAGTTACATGTCTAGTCTTCTGTAGAGATCTATGTGCAGGATGTTTGTGTGTGTTTGTGTAATCAGGAAGGTTGGTAGAATGGCTCAGCAGTCTTGTTCTTTACTGCTGTTTTTTCCCTCTACATTCTCGTAGATCTATGTGTAGGATGTTTTGTATGTGTGTTTGTGTGATCAGGAAGATTGGTAGAATGGCTCGGCAGTCTTGTTCTTTACTATATTTTCTTCCCTCTACCTTCTCGTAGATCTATATGTATAGGACGTTTGTGTTCGCGTTTTTGTATAATCACGAATATTGGTAGAATGACTCGGCAGTCTTGTTCTTTATCATGTTTTTTCCCCTCTACTTTCTCGTAGATCTATACGTAGGATGTTTGTACGTGTGGTTGCGAGATCAGGAAGATTGGTAGAATGGCTTGGCGGTCTTGATTTTTACACACTTTTTTCCCTCTACATTCTCGTGGATCTATACGTGCAGGATGTTTTGTATGTGTTTGTATGAATAGGAAGATTGGTAGAATGGCTGGGCAGTCTTTTTTCTTTACTATATTTTCTCCCCTCTACCTTCTCGTAGATCTATAAGCAGGTGTTTTGTATGTGTGTTTGCGTGATCACGAAGATTGGTAGAATGACTAGGCAGTCTTGTTCTTTATCATGTTTTTTCCCTCTACTTTCTCGTAGATCTATACGTAGGATGTTTGTACGTGTGGTTGCGAGATCAGGAAGATTGGTAGAATGGCTTGGCGGTCTTGATTTTTACTACACTTTTTTCCCTCTACATTCTCGTAGTTCTATACGTAGGATGTTTGTATGTGTGGTTGCGAGATCAGGAAGATTGGTAGAATGGCTTGGCAGTCTTGTTCTTTATCATGTTTTTTCCCTCTACTTTCTCGTAGATCTATAGATCTACATGCAGGATGTTTTGTATGTGTGTTTGTATGAAGAGGCAGATTGGTAGAATGGCTCGGCAGTCTTGTTCTTTACTGCATTTTTTCCACTCTACATTCTCGTAGATCTATATGCAGGATGTTTTGTATGTGTGTTTGTATGAAGAGGCAGATTGGTAGAATGGCTCGGCCATCTTCTTGTTTTTTACCACACTTTTGTGTGTGTGTGTGTGTGTGTGTGTGTGTGTGTGTGTGTGTGTGTGTGTGTGTGTGTGTGTGTGTGTGTGCGTGTGTTCTACCCTCTCTCCTTTCCCTCCTTCTTCTCGTTTCTTTACTACTTTTTGTTTCGTTCTCCCCCCCCCCTCTCTCTCTCTCTCTCTCTCTTTCCTCCTCCTCCTTCTCGTTTTCGCCCCCTACCGGGTTTTATTTACCTATTTACTTTTCCGGTCTCGCTACATGAAATCCGATCCATGGAATGCCAAGACTCTTGTTGCCCTCCGGAGAAAGGGGATAGCCTTGTTCCCCTTGTCATCCAAGATGACTTGTCGACAACCCCTAGCAACAGTTGGTGCGCGAGCGGAGCACGTGAAAGTGTCATCAAAGAGCGAGCGCACGGTCTCGTCAGTTTCGTCTTCCCCCCCCCCCCCCCCCCCCCCCTCCCTCTTGGCCCCTGTTGATTGAAACAGACGCGATCTTCTGTCCGCGGCTGAGCGATTGAGCTATTAGAACGGGGAGTCCCGTTACAGTAGACGGCTTGGATGAGTGATTGGGTGAGGTTTAACGTTGTGTCAATTACGATTGGTTGTAAAACGAAATCTAAAACAAGAATGACTGCCCTCG
>JAPXFY010000030.1:45102488-45117488 GCA_030674185.1 Monoplex corrugatus | reverse complement strand
TGCGAATCACGGACCTTAACAGCGGATACGGAAAGAAGAATCAGGGTGGTTGAAATGAGATGCTTTCGTAAACTTCTCGGCGTCACATACAGAGATCGAATCACGTATGACGAAGTCAAAAGAAGAATTCAAAATGAAATCGGGCCTTACACTGACCTCTTGACCTTAGTAAGACGACGCAAACTAACATGATGAGGACACATCACTCGATCATAGGGCCTTGCCAAGACAATCCTGCAAGGCACAGTCTCGGGAGGAAGGAAAAGAGGCAAACAAAAGAAGAGATGGGAAGATAATATTCGAGAGTGGACGGGCCTGGAGCTGAGGGATACCCTAAGGAAAGCGGAGAGCAGGAAGGAGTGGAGAAAGGTTGTTGTCAAGTCTTCGGAGGCGCCCCGACGGACGGCCAATCTTAGGGATCGGTGACGGTGACGGTGACGGTGACGGTAGCAGCTGCAGCAATAGCAGCAGTAGTCGTAGCAACGGTAGTAACCGCAGCAATATCAATACTAATATTAGCAATAGTTGCTCTTGCTCTGGCAGCAACAAAGAGCAGTATTTGTAATAGCAGTAGCTTTTGCTTTTAATATTGTAACAGCAGCAATATAAAAAACTAGTATTTTTAATATTTGCTGTTGCTACTGAAACTGTGGTAGTAGCAGTGGTAGTAGTAGTAGTAGTAGTAGTAGTAGTAGTAGTAGTAGTAGTAGTGGTAGTAGTGGTGGTAGTAGTAGTAGTAGTAGTAGTGGTAGTAGTAGTACCAGCAGCAACACAACAGCAGCAGCAGTAGCAGTAGTAGTATCTAGTTGCTTTTATAGAAGCAGCAGATCACCAATAGCAACAGTTATTGTTGTTATTGTTGTTTAAAGCCCAGCCGACTGCGTAGAACCATATCAGGGCTATAACCATTTCAAAACATACAACACTCCAACAGGGGCATAAAAGAAGAGAAAAGAACATTAAGTACACATATCAATGCATTCGCGCATATAATCTAAGGACGTGCCTCTGGCGTTGACCATTACGTCCAATTTATCGCACAGGGGATTTAAAAAACACACCTGAATACAAATTTAAGCATACCTAAGGACACCAAAACATATATAAAAACGGACCTAAATTACCTAAAATTGCTTACGCATATGTCACCTCCTTAGAGCCAACAATGCACTTAATACATGTACCCAATTATCAATCCTAAGAGAAAGTACATGAACACATACAGATGAATGGATCAGCAAGGCAAAAAATAATAGGAAGAAATCACAGAAAGGAAAGGAATTAGACAGAAACACAGAGAGTGAGTGACAGAGAAGAAGACATTTCTAGCACAGAATTTCCAGAAGATGGAGATACTATTTATACAGAAAGAGCCCCCCCCCCCCCCCCCCGAATACCTACGGGGGGAAAATTGAACTAGTGTCTATCTCCCTTTTCACAATGATGATCTTAGTGAAAGTAATTCCGTTTCGACAGTAATGTTTCCAATAAAATGATCCATCAATCTCCTTTTTTTTTTTTTTTAATGACATTAACGAAAGTGATTCCGTTGCGACAGTAATATATATTTGACAAGATGGTCAAATCATTTGTAACAATTTCACTTTTTATGAACATTATTACAGACACAATTGTCTACTTCTAAAGATCACCGTGTTCTTGAAGAAACACTCGATGAAATGAAACTTGATTTGAAAGGAGGACAATGATAGAATATCACGACAATGTAATAATAACAATAATAATAGTAATATAGTAATAATATTAATAATAATAATAATAATAATAAAAGTAACGATCATAGTAATAACAACAGTAATAATATTTATGATAATAATCATAGTAATAATAATAATAATAATAATGATGATGATAATAAAAGTAACGATCATAGTAATAATAACAGTAATAATAATAATGATAATAATAATATGAATAAATAATAATAATGATAATAATAATAATAATAATAATAATAATAATAATAATAAAAGTAACGATCATAGTAATAATAATAGTAATAATGATAATGATAATAAAAGTAACGATCACAGTAATAATGATAGTAGTAATAATAATTATAATAAAAGTAACGATCACAGTAATAATGATAGTAATAATAATAATAATAATAATAATAATAAAAGTAACGATCACAGTAATAATGATAGTAATAATAATAATAAAAATAATAAAAGTAACGATCACAGTAATAATGATAGTAATAATAGTAATAATAATAATAATAATAATAATAATAATAATAAAAGTAACGATCATAGTAATAATAATAGTAATAATACTATTGATAATAAAAGTAACGATCATAGTAATAATAATAGTAATAATACTATTGATAATAAAAGTAACGATCATAGTAATGATAATACTAACAATCATAGTACTAATAATAGTAACGATCACAGTTATGATCATAATTACGACGACGACGATAACAACAATAATGCTTTCAATGGTCCTTCGGAAGGGGACAAGAAACGAGTCGGACCCGTGTGCCTTCTGGCTGCGCAAAAATTTTGTTTAGTATCTTTTGTTGTTGTTGTGTTGAGTTTTTCTGACTTTATTTGGGATATTCTTGTGTTTAACCTTTTTCATGTTCTTGCGTTGATATTTTGGGTCTTTTGTGGCGATGAAAGGTTTTATCTATTTATAAGTTTTGAGTTTTCATTTTTCTTTTTCTTGTTCTGCTAGAATTACTTTTCCAGTTTATATTGGATATTTTCTCAGCTTTATCTCGTGTTAGATCATTTGTTGTTGTTCGTGTGTTCAGTTATGTTGTTTTCTTCTTATTTTATGTATTTGGTCTTATTTGTTCTTGTGCTGATTGTGTTCCTGTTCTTGCGTTTGATATCTTTTGTTCTTCCTTCGCTGGTCTTTTTTCGATCATCTTTTGTGTTGAATGTGTTTTATCTTTCGTGTTGGATATTCTTTGCTTTTCTTCTTGTATTGAATTCCTTCGTTTTCTTTGTCTTTGGTATTTTTGTTTTTCGTTTTATGTTTCTCTTTTGTATGTGTGTGTGTTTTTTTTCTTTCTTTTTCTTCTGCGTATGTTCAACGTTTTCGTTGCCAATTTTCTTTGGACGTTTTTGTTTGTAGTTTGCTGGATGTTTTCGCTTTTATTCGTGTGTTGGATTTTTGTTTTTGTTTTTGTTTTGTATTGGACATTTTGTGTTCCGCATGTATTGGATACTTTTTTATATTGTGTTGGATATTGTTTTTGTTGTTGTTCTAATTCTTTTGTCGGATTTGTATTTCTACTCTGGTATATTTCTTTTTTTTCTTTTTCTTTTGTGCGTGTTGGATATTGTTTCCCTTTTTATTTCATTCGTATCAGATATTTTCTGTTCCTTTTTCCTTGGAAAATATTTATCTGAAAATATTTATGTTCTTGTTCTTCCTGTTCTGCCTGTTCATATTGTTCTTCTTCCTGCTGCTGTTCTTCCTGTTCTTATTCTTCCTGGGTTTTTTTTCTGGTATGTGTTTTTGAGTCTTTGCTGGATTTTTTTTATCTTCTTGAGTTGTGTGTTTTTTGTTTGTCTTCGTGTGCTGGATGTTCTTTGCTGTTCTTCTAGTATTGAATTGCGGTCATTTTTCTTTGTTTTGTGTGTCCGACGGTTTGTTCTCTTGTCTTTATCTTGGAACATTTTTGTGTTTGTTTTTCGTGTCTTGGACATTTCCGTTCTTTTACTTCTGTGTTGCATATGATTTCTTCTTTGGATGTTTATTGTTCTTGTTGTGTTGAATGTTTTTCTTTTGTTTCTTTTCTTTGATATCTTTGTTTTCTTGTTGGTTTTTGTTCGTTCTCTTACTTGGTGTGTCGGTTTTCCTTGTTTGTGTATTACTTGCATTAGACACTATGTTTTTCTTGTGTTGGATGTTTCTTTTGCCGTTCTTCTTCCGGTGGGCTGTGTTCTTTTGTGTTGGATACTTTTTGTTCTTGCTTCGATTTTTCATGTGTATATATGTTGACTATCAATATTTTTCTCGTGTTGGAGATTTGATTGTTATGTATTTTTCTGGGATACTTTTGTGCTTTATATCCTGAACATTTTCGTTTTGGATTTTTTTTTAATCTTTTTATTGCCATGTGTGTTCTCGTTTAGAATTTTATCATCATAATCATCTTGTTTGAATTGTCTCGTGATCGATATTTTCATTTTTTTGATATTTTCATTGCATTGGGTTTTCATGTTCTGTGTTTGATACGTTTTGTTGTATGGATATGTTTAATTCTTTTTGTCTTGGATTCTTCGCTTTTCGTATGCTGGGTATTTTTCGTCTTCTTGTATTGGACATTTTGTTTCATTTTTGTGCTAGATACATTTGTTGATTTGGTTGGTTTCTTTTATAGTTTCCACCGTGTTCGGCATTTGATGTTCATGAGTGGGATTCTTCTTCTTTTTGCCTTTTGAGTCCCTTTTTGTTGTTCTTGTTAGACAATTTATTGTTCTTTCTGTTGTTTTTCTTCTTCCTGTTGTTGTTCTTCCTGTTGCTCTTCCTGTTGTTCTTCTTGTTCTTCCTGTCGTTGTTCTCGTTCTTCCTGTTGTTCATATTCTTCCTGTTCTTTTTCTTCAAGTTGTTTTTCTTTCATTTCCTGTTCTTGTTCTTCTTCTTCTTGTTTTTGTTCTTCTTCCTGTTGTTGTTGTTCTTCTTCCGGTTGTTGTTATTCTTCCTGTTGTCGTTGATATTCTTCCTGTTGTTTTTCTTCTTCCAGTTGTTTTTCCAGTTGTTGTTGTTCTTCTTCTTCCTGTTGTTGTTATTCTTCTTACTGTTGTTGTTCCTCTTCTTCCTGTTGTAGTTCTTCTTCCTGTTGTTCTTCTTCTTCCTGTTGTTCTTCTTTCTGTTGTTCCTCTTCTTCCTGTTGTATTTCCTCTTCATGTTGTATTTCCTGTTCATGTTGTATTTCCTGTTCATGTTGTTGTTCTTCTTGTTCATGTTGTTGTTCTTCCTCTTCTTCCTGTTCATGTTCTGTTTTTCCTCTTGTTGTTGTTGTTCGTCTTGTTCTGCCTGTTCACGTTGTTGTTCTTGTTCTTCCTGTTTATGTTGTTCTTGTTTATGTTGTTCTTCCTCTTCATGTTGTGGTTCTTTTTTCTGTTTTTTTTGTTTTCATGTTGTTGTTTCTTCCTGTTGTTTTTGTTTTTCCTTGTCTTGTTCTTCCCTGTTCATTTCGTTGTTCTTCCTGTTCATGTTGTAGTTCTTCCTGTTCATGTTGTAGTTCTTCCTGTTCATGTTGTCGTTCTTCCTGTTAATGTTGTTCTTCCAGTTCATGTTGTTCTTCCTCTTATTCCTGTTCATGTTGTTCTGTTTTTCCTCTTGTTGTTGTTCTTCCTCTTGTTGTTGTTCCTCTTGTTCTGCCTGTTCACGTTGTTATTCTTGTTCTTCCTGTTTATGTTGTTCTTCCTGTTCATGTTGTTCTTTTTCTGTTTTTTTGTGTTCATGTTGTTGTTCTTCCTGTTGTTTTTTGTTTTTCCTTTTCTTGTTCTTCCTGTTCATTTCGTTTTTCTTCCTGTTCATGTTGTCGTTCTTCATGTTCTTCCTGTTGTTTTTGTTCTTTTTTTTCTTGTTCTTGTTGATCTTCCTGTTCTTTTCGTTGTTGCTGTTCTTCCTGTTCTTCCTCTTCATGTTGTTCTTCCTGTTGTTGTTCCTGTTCTTGCTGTTGTTATTTCTGTTCTTGTTCTTCCTGTTCTGCCTGTTCATATTGTTCTTCTTCATGTTGCTGTTGTTCTTGCTGTTCTTATTCTTCCTGTTCTTGTTCTTCTTGTTCTTGTTCTTCCTGTTCTTGTTCTTCCTGTTCTTGTTCTTCCTGTTGCTGTTGTTCTTCCTGTTCTTGTTCTTCCTGTTCGGTTTCTTCTCGTTCTTCCTGTTCTTGTTCTTCCTGTTCTTTGTTGTTCTTCCTGTTCTTGTTCTTGTTTTTTTTTCTGTTCTTGTTTTGTTGTTGTTGTAATTCCTCTTCTTGATGTTGTTATTCCTGTTCTTCCTGTTCATGTTATTTTGTTCTTCTAGTTGTACCTGTTCATATTGTTCCTCTTGTTGTTGTTTGTGTTGTTGTTGTTCCTCCTGTTGTTCTTGTTCCTCCTGTTGTTCTTCTTGTTCATCGTTATTGTTCCTTCTTTTTGTTCTTCCTTTTGTTGTTCTTCCTGTTTTTGTTCTTGTTGTTTTTGTTCTGTTCCTCCTTTTGTTCCTTCTGTTGTTTTTGTTGTTCTTGTTGTTCCTCCTGTTGTTCGTGTTGTAGTTTTCTTCCTGTTCTTCCACTTGTTCTTCCTGTTCATTCTCTTATTGTTGTTCTTCTTCTGTTCTTCCCCTTCTTGTTGTTCTTCCTCTTGTTGTTCTTCCTGTTCTTCTCTTGTTGTTGTTGTTCTTTCTGTTCTTCCTCTTCTTGTTTTTCCTGTACTTCTCTTGTTGTTGCTTTTCCTGTTCTTCTCCTCTTGTTGTTTTTCATGTACTTTTCCTCTTCTTGTTCTTCCTGTTTTTCCTCTTGTTGTTGTTCTTCCTGTTCTTCCTCTTGTTGTTCTTCATGTTATTTCTCTTGGTGTTCTTCCTGTTCTTCCTCTTGCTTGTTGTTGTTCTTCCTGTTCTTCCCATTTTGTTCTTCCTGTTCTTCCCATTCTTGTTCTTCCTGTTCATATTTTTTTCTGTTCATGATGTTGTTCTTCCTGTTCATGTTGTTCTTCCTGCTCTTGTTCTTCATGTTCTTGTTTTTGTTGTTCTTCCTGTTCATGTCGTTCTTTCTGTTCATGTTTTTCCTTTTCTACTTGTTGTTGTTGTTGTTGTTGTTCCTGTTCTTGATCTCGTTGTTTTTCCTGTTCGTGTTCTTGCTGTTCTTGTTCTTCCCGTTCTTGCTCTTCCTGTTCTTGCTGTTGTTCCAGTTCTTGTTGTTCCTCTTGTTGTTGCTATTGTTCTTGTTGTAACTCCTGTTGTTGTTGTTGTTCCTCTGTTGTTGTTGTTGTTGTTGTTGTACCTGTTGTTGTACCTGTTGTTGCTGTTCTTGTTGTTGCTCATCGTTGTTGTCCCTTCTGTTGTTCTTGCTGTTGTTCTTGCTGTTGTTCGTCCTGTTCTTGTTGTTGTTGTTCTTCCTGTTGTTCCTCTTGTTGTTGTTCTTCCTGTTGTTCCTCTTGTTGTTCTTCCTGTTGTTCTTCCTGTTGTTTCTCTTGTTGTTCTTCTTCCTGTTGTTCCTCTTGTTGTTGTTCTTCCTGTTGTTCCTCTTGTTGTTGTTCTTCATGTTGTTCCTCTTGTTGTTCTTCCTGTTGTTCCTCTTGTTTTTTTCCTGTTACTCTTGTTTTTGCCTGTTCTTCCTCTTATTGTTGTTATTCCTGTTCTTCCTCGTGTTGTTGTTCTTCCTCTTGTTGTTATTCCTGTTCTTCCTCGTGTTGTTGTTCTTCCCTTTGTGTGTTTTTCCTGTTCTTGGTCTTGTTCTTTCTCTTGTTGTTATTCCTGTTCTTCCTCTTGTTGTTCTTCTTCTTCCTGTTGTTCCTCTTATTGTTGTTCTTCCTGTTGTTCCTCTGGTTGTTCTTTTTCCTTTTCTTCCTCTTGTTGTTCTTCCTGTTATTCCTCTTGCTATTGTTGTCGTTCTTACTGTTCTTGTTGTTGTTTTTCTTGTGCTTCCTCTTGTGGTTGTTCTCCCTGTTCTACCTCTTGTTCTTTCTGTTCTTCCTTTTGTTCTTCTTCCTGTTCTTCCTCTTGTTGTAGTTCTTCCTGTTTTTCCTTTTGTTGTTGTACTTCCTGTTCTTTCTGTTCATGTTGTTCTTGTTCATGTTGTTCTTGTTCATGTTGTTCTTCCTTTTCATATTCTTCCTGTTCATGTTCTTCCTGTTCACTTCTTGTTCTTCCTGTTCATGTTCTTCCTGTTGATGTAGTTCTTCCTGTTCGTGTTGTTGTTCTTTGTTTTTTTCCTTCTTGTTGCTCCTCTTCTTCCTCGTGTTTTTACTGCCCTGTCTCTTGTTTTTCTTCCTGCTCTTCATCTTGTTGTTGTTCTTCCTTTTCTTCATGTTCATGTTGTTCTTCTGGTTAATGTTGTTGTTCTTGTTCTTCCTATTCATGTTCTGTTTTTTCCTTTGTTGTTGTTCTTCCTGTTCTTCCTATTGTTGTTTCTTGTTCTTCCTCTTGTTGTTCTTCTTCCTGTTCTGCCTGTTCATGTTGTTCTTCCTGTTCATGCTGTTGTTCTTTCTGTCATGTTGTTCTGTTTATTATCTTGTTCTTCTTCTTCCTGTTCTTTCTATTGTTCTTGTTCTTCCTTTTCTGCCTCTTGGTGTTGGTCTTCCTGTGCTTCCTCTTGTTGTTCTTATTTCTGTTCTGCCTGTCCATGTTGTTCTTCCTGTTCTCCGTGTTCATGTTGGTGTTCTTCCTGTTCTTCCTGTTCATGTTGTTCTTCCTGTTCTGCCTGTTCATGTTCTTCCTGTTGTTCTTGTTCTTCCTGTTCTTGTTTTTGTTGTTCTTCCTGTTCTTGTTTTTTGTTGTTCTTCCTGTTCTTGTTTTTGTTGTTCTTCCTGTTCTTCTGGGTCATTTTGTTGTTGCTTTTCTTCTTGTTCTTCCAGTTCTGCTCTTATTGTTGTTGTTCTTCCTGTTTTGTCTTTTGTTGTTATTCTTCCTGTTTTGTCTTTTGTTGTTATTCTTCCTGTTTTGTCTTTTGTTGTTATTCTTCCTGTTTTGTCTTTTGTTGTTATTCTTCCTGTTTTGTCTCTTGTTGTTATTCTTCCTGTTTTGTCTTTTGTTGTTATTCTTCCTGTTTTGTCTCTTGTTGTTATTCTTCCTGTTTTGTCTTTTGTTGTTATTCTTCCTGTTTTGTCTCTTGTTGTTATTGTTGTTCTTCCTGTTCTTGCTTTTCTTTCTGGTCTGCCTCTTGTTGTTCTTTCTGTTCTTCCATTTGTTATTCTTCGTGTTGTTTTTGATGTTCCTGTTCTTCGTGTTCTTTTTGTTCTTCCTGTTCATGTTCTTCTTCTTCATGTTCTTCCTGTTCATGTTGGTGTTTTTCCTGTTCATGTTGTTCTTCCTGTTCCTCATGTTCATGTTGTTGTTCTTCCTGCTTTTCCTGTTCATGTTGTCATTCTTCCTGTTTTTGTTCTTCCTGTTGTTTTTATTCCTGTTCTTCTTCTTGTTGTTTTTCTTCCTGCTCTTGCTGTTCTTCCTGTTCCTGTTCTTCCCATTCTTGTTCTTTATGTTCTTGTTTTTCCTGTTCTTGTTCTTCCCGTTCTTGTTTTTGTTCGTTTCTTGTTATTCCTGTTCTTGTTCTTGTTCGTCCTGTTCTTGTTGTTGTTATTGTTGTTCCTCTCGTTGCTGTTGTTAATCTTGTTCCTCCCCCTGTTGTTGTTGTCCTTGTTCTTGTTGTTCCTCCTGTTGTTCCTGTTGTTCTTCTTGTTCCTTCTGTTGTTCCTCCTACTGTTGCTTTTGTTGTTTTTCCTGTTGTTGTTCCTCCCTTTGTTGTTCTTGTTGTTCCTGTTCTTGTTCTTGTTGTTCCTCCTCTTGTTGTTGTTGTTCTTGTTCTTGTTGTTCCTCCTGCTGTTGTTCTTGTTCTTGTTCTTGTTGTTCCTCTTGTTCTTCTTTGTCTTCTTGTAGCTGTCTCTTCCCAGGCCTGCACTCTGATATCAACGACTGCAGCTCGCATTTACAGATGTCCCGATATCGCAGCAAAGGGTACCCTGTGCAGTGAGCTCTCCGGTCAGGGTTATGATTTTGGGACGAGGCCATCTATCCTTCACGCAGCGGACATGGTCAAGCTGGCGCAGTCGTCATCATATGAAGAAGGCGTACACGCTTGGCATGCTGGCCTGGTCAAGGACGTCCTTCTTTGGCACATGGTCTGTTTGCAAATGCCCAGGATATGGCAGAAACACCGCAAAATGGAAGCTATTGAGGCGGTGGTGTTGGTCCGTGTAGCCTGTCCAGCTCTCGCTGACAGATGATGCTAAGTAGGTTCTTGGTGGCTAATGACAAGCTTGTTCTTTAAGTCTTGGCAGTTTTTTTTAATGACAGCTTGACCTTTGGTCTTAGTGGCTAAAGACAGCTTGTTCTTTGGTCTTGGCAGACAGCTTGTTCTTTGGTTTTGGTGGCTAAAGACAGCTTGTTCTTTGGTCTTGGTGGCTGATGACAGCTTGTTCTTTAGTCTTGGTGGCTGATGACAGCTTGTTCTTTGGTCTTGGTAGCTAAAGACAGCTTGTTCTTTGGTCTTGGTGGCTGATGACAGCTTGTTCTTTGGTCTTGGCAGACAGCTTGTTCTTTGGTTTTGGTGGCTAATGACAGCTTGTTCTTTGGTCTTGGTGGCTGATGACAGCTTGTTCTTTGGTCTTGGTGGCTAATGACAGCTTGTTCTTTGGTCTTGGTGACTGATGACAGCTTGTTCTTTGGTCTTGGTGGCTAATGACAGCTTGTTCTTTGGTCTTGGGGGCTAATGACAGCTTGTTCTTTGGTCTTGGTGGCTGATGACAGTTTGTTCTTTGGTCTTGGTGGCTGATGACAGCTTGTTCGTTGGTCTTGGTGGCTGATGACAGCTTGTTCTTTGGTCTTGGTGGCTGATGACAGTTTGTTCTTTGGTCTTGGTGGCTGATGACAACTTGTTCTTTGGTCTTGGTGGCTAATGACAGCTTGTTCTTTGGTCTTGGTGGCTGATGACAGCTTGTTCTTTGGTCTTGGTGGCTAATGACAGCCTGTTCTTTGGTCTTGGTGGCTGATGACAGCTTGTTCTTTGGTCTTGGTGGCTAATGACAGCTTGTTCTTTGGTCTTGGTGGCTAATGACAGCTTGTTCTTTGGTCTTGGTGGCTGATGACAGCTTGTTCTTTGGTCTTGGTGGTTGATGATAGCTTGTTCTTTGGTCTTGGTGGCTGATGACAACTTGTTCTTTGGTCTTGGTGGCTGATGACAGCTTGTTCTTTGGTCTTGGTGGTTGATGATAGCTTGTTCTTTGATCTTGGTGGCTAATGACAGCTTGTTCTTTGGTCTTGGCAGACAGCTTGTTCTTTGGTCTTGGTGGCTGAGGACAGCTTGTTCTTTGGTCTTGGTGGCTGATGACAGCTTGTTCGTTGGTCTTGGCAGACAGCTTGTTCTTTGGTCTTGGCGGCTAATGACAACTTGTTCTTTGGTCTTGGTGGCTAATGACAGCTTGTTCTTTGGTCTTGGCGGCTAATGACAGCTTGTTCTTTGGTCTTGGCGGCTAATGACAGCTTGTTCTTTGGTCTTGGTGGCTAATGACAGCTTGTTCTTTGGTCTTGGGGGCTAATGACAGCTTGTTCTTTGGTCTTGGTGGCTAATGACAGCTTGTTCTTTGGTCTTGGTGGCTAATGACAGCTTGTTCTTTGGTCTTGGTGGCTAAAGACAGCTTGTTCTTTGGTCTTGGTGGCTAATGACAGCTTGTTCTTTGGTCTTGGTGGCTGATGACAGCTTGTTCTTTGGTCTTGGTGGCTAATGACAGCTTGTTCTTTGGTCTTGGTGGCTAAAGACAGCTTGTTCTTTGGTCTTGGCAGCTGATGACAGCTTGTTCTTTGGTCTTGGTGGCTAATGACAGCTTGTTCTTTGGTCTTGGTGGCTAATGACAGCTTGTTCTTTGGTCTTGGTGGCTAATGACAGCTTGTTCTTTGGTCTTGGTGGCTAATGACAGCTTGTTCTTTGGTCTTGGTGGCTGATGACAGCTTGTTCTTTGGTCTTGGTGGCTGATGACAGCTTGCTCTTTGGTCTTGGTGGCTGATGACAGCTTGTTCTTTGGTCTTGGCGGATGAAGACAGCTTGTTCTTTGGTCTTGGTGGCTGATGACAGTTTGTTCTTTGGTCTTGGTGGCTGATGCCATGACAGCTTGTTCTTTGGTCTTGGCAGCTGATGACAGCTTGTTCTTTTCCCACTCTTTAACAGTTTCGTCATGACAGCGGCATGTTTCACGATCTGCCCGTTGCGCTCTAAGTTGAGGGACAGGTTGCAGGAGACCACCAATCCTAAAACAGGTGAATTCATTTACCACCCGAATAGCCGAAGGATATGTAGGCATGTATCAAATTGAGACTATGACTTTTCCGTCTTTCCAACAGTAGAGTAAACAGGCAAAAATGTGGATAGTGCAAAAAACAAGTTGCATAATTATAAGATACAGCAAAACGAACAAGTTGTTATTGTTATCGTTGTTTAATTAAAGCCCATCAGACTGCGTAGAGCCACATCAGGGATATAATCGTTTCAAAACATGTACAAAACTTCAACAGGCAAAGAAAAAAAAAAGAAAAAGAAAGAATTAAGTACATATATCAATGTGTTCGTGCATAATTATAATCTAAGATGGTGCCCCTGGCGTTGACCACTCCGTCCAATCTATCACACAGGGTAGTTTAAAAAGCATACTTCAATACAAATTTAAGCATAAATAAGGACACTATTGTATATACGAAAACGAGACTAAATTAACTAAAATTGCTTTCCTATTATCTCACTTCCCTTAAGCCAAAGATGCACTTAATGCATGTACCCTATTGTCAATCCTAAGAAAAAGTACGTAAGACTTTATCGAACATATACAGGTGAATTGGCCAGCAAGGCAGAAAACGATAGGAAGAAATGATAGAAAGCAAAGGAGGAAGGCAGAAACAAAGAGAGTGACAGAAAAGAGGAAAATCACTAGCACAGAATTTCCAAAAGGTGGGGATACTATTTACACTGAAAGAGCCCCCGGCATCTCCAGGGGGGAAACAACGGTACCAACAAGGAAAGGGCCGTATAAAGACCGATGGGCCTACGCTTTTGTACCACGCCATTACTGCTAAACTAGTACAGATAATACCAAAGTAAATAAGAAGGAAGCAGGGAGAATTTTTATAATATTAATCAAAGGACATAACTCTTGAGAATTATCTCCCATGTTGTATAGAACTTCTCAAATCTAACAAGAGCTTGCCACAACATGGGAGATAATTCTCAAGAGTTATGTCCTTTGATTAATAGTACAGATAAGACACACTTGTAATTAAGAGTCATATGCAGGTAAACAATACCCGGAGAAATCTAGTCAAAAATGTAATAGCTAAACCATTACACGTTTCTAAAGTGCAGCGATGTCACGGAGTGAAAAACGCACACACGCGCGCACGCACGCACACTTACACACACACACACACACACACACACACACACACACACACACACACACACACACACACACACACACACACACACACACACACACACACACACACACACACACACCACACACACACACACACACACACACACACAAACGAACGAACGAACGATCGAACTAAACAAAAAACTTACCTTGTCAGTCGTTGGCAACCACATGGTTCATTTCAATTCCTCGATCATGTGTTGGTCAGGCTTTGCAGTACCTAGGTCATTTCAATTTCCAAATAGTTGCTAACAAGGCTGTTCATCTGACCAGAACCTTTTCAGCCGTCAACATATACTGTGCTACATGGTCGAACGAATAAAACTGCATACATCGATAGATGATGAAAACACACATGTGTTCTGGTCACTGTTGTCACCAACCATGGAGAAGTTCAAGTGTGAGTGAAATTGTTCGTGCAGGTCCGACAACTCAGACACTCTGACTCCAAAAATTAGTGCAACCTGAACTGATGTTAGATATCAGCCATTCCACGTGTGGATTATTCAGCTTTGACACGCCTTCTCTCTCTCTTTCTCTCTGTCTCTCTCTCTATATATCTCTCTCTCTCTCTGTCTCTCTCTGTCTCTCTCTGTCTCTCTCTCTCTCTCATTCTCTCTCTCTCTGTCTCTCTCTGTCTCTCTCTGTCTCTCTCTTTCTCTCTCTCTCTCTCTCTCTCTCTCTCTGTCTGTCTGATATGGTCACTTCTGTGGAATGTTGGCTACGTGCACTGCCTTGGATATTTCGTCTCGCCATTCGTCGCGCCCTGTCAGGACGTTGACCAGTTCTGCCCACTATGCAGAAAAAAAAAAGAAATGAGCAGTGACCTGCTGAAGCAATTCTGGTGGAGCAGCTCGGGAGAGTGGGGGGGGGGGGGGAGGAGGAGGATGGAGGCAAGAAAGACAACTTGCTGAAAACTACATTTTTCATCCAGATCGCCGGATTGATCATTTGAAGCATAACTTAGTTTGAACACAAACACGAAAGCAAATAAGCAAGCAAGCAAGCAAACAAATAAACAAATAAACAAACAAAACAAGCAAAAAAATAAATAAACAAACAAAACAAACAAACAAGCAAACAAACAAACAAGTAAGCAAAATCATCTCTATCACATTTGTTTTGGGCATTGGGCGTTTATATATGTTATAAGGAAGTAGTTGGTGAATGTATGTATCATCTTTTGAGTGATAATGTAATGTGTGCAGAACAGTAGGGGTTAACTGTAAGACAAACACGAAAGGACTTACTGCTATTGTCCGTCTCTGTCTGTCTGTCTGTCTGTCTGTCTGTCTGTATGTCTGTCTATCTGTCCTTTTGTTTTGGTCCCTTTGTATCCACTGGACGAGGTGGCAGGGAAGTTTTTAGTCATCTTCTTATTATCCGTTGTTTGGTGTTGTTTGTGGTCTGTTTGTGACCGTGCATTCGCGCTTGACAAAGGCCGGTTGGCCGAAAATTTGCGCTTGTTTTGTCTTGTTGTGTTGAATACACGTTCACTTTGGTTTGCTTGTTCTTCTGGTTTCTGTCCTTTTGTCTGTCGGTCGATTTGTCTGTCTCTCTGTTTGTTTATCTGTCTGTCTGTCTGTCTCTGTCTCTTTCTCTCTCTATCTCTCTGGCTATGTATCTGTCTATCTTTCTATCCCTCGCTTATTCTCACTTTCTCTCTTTATTTATCTGTCTCTTACTCTGTCTTTCTTTGTCATTCTGTCTGTCTGTCTGTCTCTCTTTTCTCTCTCTCTCTCTCTGTCTTATTCTCTCTCTCTCTCCATTCTCTCTCTCTCTCACTCTCTCACTCTCTCTCTCACCCTCTGTCTCTCTCTCTCTCTCACTCTCTCTCTCTCTCTCTCTCTCTCCTTCTATCTTTTTTTTTTTTTCTCCTTCTCCCTGT
>JAPXFY010000030.1:45094988-45097488 GCA_030674185.1 Monoplex corrugatus | reverse complement strand
CACAAGAAGATCATGGATAAAGAAGATAAGGAAAGATAAGCAACATTTATGGACCATTTTTATGAGAAAAGGGGAATTAGACCACCTGGTCACAACAGGAAAGCTGAAAGGGAAAGAGAACACCAGGTAGACCCAGGAAGAAAATATTGAACGGACGTGCAGGGTGGCTGAGGACAGACAGGGTGGATGATGTACTTGTGCGGCAACTAGGAGGGCCATGGAGGTCCATGATCGCCAAAGCCATTCGGCAGCGCACACGATAATTTATTTATTTATTTATTTATTTATTTATTTATCTATCTATTTATTTGTCTATCTATTTACTTATTTCTTTTTTATATACATTTATTTACTATTTATTTATTTAATGATTTAATGATTTATTTATTTATTTATTTATTTATTTATTTATTCGTTTGTTTAATTCTTCTTTCTTTATTATTCATTTATTGTTTGCTTATTTATTCATTCGTTTTTGTTTAGTTCTTTATTTCTTTATTATTCATTTATTGTTTATTTATTTATTCGTTTTACTTGTTTATTCATTCATTCATTCATTCATTTATTTATTGGTATTGCAGGTCACCTGTGTGCATACCATGTACCAGCCAGAGTCTGACTCTCTTTCCTAGCCTGCTTGTGCGCAATGCAGAATATTAAACGTGCATGTTTCAAGATCTCGTCCTTCGTGTCAATGTCCCAGGGCTTATGGAAACATGGTAACCTCCAGCACCCACGCCTGTGAATGATGCAAACTGTGCAATAACATAATAGAGTATGGTCAGCTTGCCTCGTAGTTTCCGTTCTCTGTGTTCCCTAAAAAGTCTAAAAAAAAATGTGTATGTTGTCCGTATCATTTGGGAGAATAGTGGTTATAGGACAAACGCTTTATTCGTAGTAAAGTCCTGTTCAGGATTTCACGTCTTAAGATTTCGTTAGAATATTTCCATCTTGCCTTGCAAGTGTGTCCATTACAGACAGATTCTGATTTTCTGGCTACTGTTTCTGTCTATGTCTTTGTCTTTGTCTTTGTTTTTGTCTTTGTTTGTTTGTCTCTGTCTCTGTCTCTCTCTGTCTCTGTCTCTCTCTCTTACTCTTTCTCTCTCTCTTTCTGTTTCTGTGCGTGCGTGCGTGAGTGTGTATGTGTGTGTGTGTGTGTGTGTGTGTGTGTGTGTGTGTGTGTGTGTGTGTGTACGTCCTTCTCTGTCTTTCTTGTTTTCTTCTTCACTTTTCCATTATGTCTCTAATCTGTAAATGAGTGGATAAAATACTTTTACTGGGGATTTACCACACGGTCAAGGCATGACCCTTTACCCCTGTGTTTGGGCGTCACACTCTCGGAGCCACGTTTGACAGGAAGTGACCTTTGTGTCAAGGTCATTTCAAGGTGAAGGGAGGATTTCCTCCCTTGTCATCACAGTCTCCGCTATAATGCAAATCATAACTAATTTAGCATATTTCTTTGTCTGTGTCAGACTGTCACAGTGCTGTTGCTTAGACCGTCTGTTTGTTCTTCAGTCTGGTTTTTTGTTGTTGTATTTTTAGGATCATCGCTCTCAGGGAGGGGCTACCGTAATGCTCACTATTTTTCTTTCTCTCTCTCTCTCTTTTTCCCTGTCCCATTTTCAACGCAACCTTAATGGCCGCAGAAAGTGGCACAGTTTTCACATGCGATGAGGATGATGGTGTCGATGATGATGATGGTGTCGATGATGATGGTGTCGATGATGATGATGTGTCGATGATGATGATGGTGTCGATGAGGATGATGGTGTCGATGATGATGATGGTGTCGATGATGATGATGATATGTCCATGAGGATGATCAGTCATGATGCTGTGGAGTTTCCATCAGGATTGGATTGCGTGAGTGACAGGGCTGTACTCTACGCTTACTATCTTAATATATCCTGGCGTCAACCAGGCCCGAGAGATAAGACACCTGCGATGCTGGTCAGAGGATTTGAGCAACACCCTCAATGATGCATCCGTTAAAAGTGGATGAGACTCGAATGTTTGGTCCCAATGAGCCCATAGCACGTCCAAACTTTGGGTACAAGGCGCTTAGAGCCAAAAAAAAAACCACCCATAGTGATACAGTTTTGAAGGGACTGATTGGGATTAGAACCCACCACCTTCCAGTAGGTAGTCTGTTGCGCTAACCCTTTCACCACTTTTAAAACTGTCTGCATGACTCCTGGGATTCTCGGGAAGACAGTAGAGAGCCGACGGTCAGCTGAGAGAGCTGTCAAGCTTGAAGGGAAAAGAATGCAGTGTTACGCCAAAGCCTCCTCTATACCGTCGATCCGGGTCTTCCTTGGTTTACCTCTTGCTTTGAAACCCGTGTTGTTGTTGTTGTTGTTGTTGTTGTTGTTTGTTTGTTTGTTTGTTTGTTTGTTTGTTTGTTGTTGTTGTTGTTTTTGATGGTTCTTCTAAGAAGAATGTTGAGATTTCCATGGACAACAAAGAATGTTGAGATTCCATGACAAAAGAAACAAAC
>JAPXFY010000030.1:45087488-45089988 GCA_030674185.1 Monoplex corrugatus | reverse complement strand
TGTCTTGTTATATTGAATATGCGTTCATTTTTCGGTTTTCTTGTTCTTTAGGTTCCTGTTTGCTTGGACGCGCGGGCAGTCCACTTATTTTGGATTTAATATAAACAAGACAAAACGGGCATAAATAGTTAACAGTTTATAAAATAAAAGCTCGATAGATGTTTCCAACATGAAAGGAACAGTCCCTAGTTTTACCGGGAGTCAAGAACACTGCAGTTCAGACACTGTGAGGCGCTAAGCTCTGCCCCGTTAAAGGATTCTAAGAATTATGCTTATACAACGTACCAGCTCGCTTCACGCTGTGAGGATCACTCGTTATTTCTACATGTGCGTATGGGTTTGTTGCCTGTTTGCGACGAGAACCCGTTAAAGACACAACAGTCGTGCAACGGCAAGTTCCTCTGTGTGTGAGTGTGTGTGTATGTCTGTACTGTGGTGTGTGTGTGTGTGTGTGTGTGTGTGTGTGGGTGTGTGTGTGTGTGTGTTTGTGTGTGTGTTTGTGTGTGTGTGTGTTTGTATTTGTGTGTGTATGTGCTTGTGTGTGTGTGTTGTGTGTGTGTGTGTGTGTGTGTGTGTGTGTGTGTGTGTGTGTGTGTATGTGTGTTCGTTCGTTCTTTAATTTAGCGTCTTTTCACTATAAGTGATATTAGACGGTGTGTGTGTGTGTGTGTGTGTGTGTGTGTGTGTGTGTGTGTGTGTGTGCGTGTGTGTCAAGATTGTGCCATTTGCTGTTATTCTGCATGAGGGGATTTCATGTTGTTGTTTTTTACTGATTATCATGACTTCAGTCTTCATGCTGTTTAAGTTCCAACCCCTTACCTTTACTTTCTATTTCTAGTATATTCACAATGTTTTGTAGGTCCCTTTCATTTTCTGCAATTAGCACGGTGTCATCTGCATATCGAATGTTGTTTATCATTTTCCCTCCAACCTTTTAATCCAGGGTCTTCTTCCAGGTTTCTCATGATGTTTACGCTGTAAAGTGAACAGACTCCCGGATGTTGCTTAGCTTGCAGAATGAATGCCTGTGTTGTTGTCATTGCAATTCTTCCAGCGACATTTCTTGATCGATGCTGCTGCCTGCAGAGATGACACTTCCCTGATATTTAAACTTTTGAACATCTAGTTTCTCTCCTCAGCTTACTGTTTCAAAAGTTCCTCTCCCCGCTCCCCCCCCCCCCCCCCCCCAATCTCAAGACCTTGTCAGCGCATAGAGTTTTGCGCAAGCTTATACGGAGTCTGCCAGATAATTGTTGGCAGATTTGGGTGGATGGAGCACATATGGAAATGTCCAAGTGCGATGAGTCCCTCTTGAACTAAACTGTACACACTGCGGTTGTTTGTGAGCCCCTTTTTTTTCAGAACAATACAAAAAAAGCTAAACTGAATTTGTGAAGAAGAAGAAAAAGAAAAAAAGAAGAAGAAGAAAAAGAAAGAAAAAAGAAAGAAAAGAAAGAAAAAGAAAGAAAAGAAAGAAAAAGAAAGAAAGAAAGAAAGAAAGAACGAAAAAGAAGAAAAGAAAGAAAGAAGAGAAAGAAAGGAAAGAAAAGAAAGAATGAATGAAAGAAAAAAGAAAGAAAGAAAGAAAGAAAGAACGAAAAAGAGAAGAGAAAAAAGAAAGAAAGAAGAAAGAAAGAAAGAAAGAAGAATGAATGAAAGAAAGAAAGAAAGAAGAAAGAAAACGAAAAAAGAGAAGAGAAAAAAGAAATAAAAAAAACACCAAAGCAAAAGAAGAATGAATAACAGAAAAATTGACAAAACAAAAAAAGTCTAGGAAGAACAAATAAATCCGCAACAAGTGAAGACATGAAAGCAGTATACCTTCTATCAAAGACAAAAGTCCTACACAGCTAACACAATGGCAACTGAACCAAGCCATGCAAATTTCCTGTCTTCATGAAAGTCATATCAATGCAGAACGCGCCAACATAGTTGAAATCCCTTTGTTTATATTAAAGGAAGTGCTCAAAAGTCAATTTTGGTTTAGGCATGGTTTTGGCTTGTGTTTGCATTCGTTGAACCTTGACATGTTCTTTATTCCATTTAAGCATTGTTTTGTTTTTTTAATTTCATTCGTTTATTTGTTTGTGTATTTATTCATTTATATATATACATATTTTCACACCAACACACATCCATATTCATTTATTTTTTGCTGCCCCATCTTCTGTGGACTTCTTGTTTTACTATCCCCACGCTGCCCCATTTCAATTCTCTAACACATCATCATCATCATCCTCAGGTGACTTGCCGCATGGCATTGGCGATTATGGACTTCCATCTGCCTCTATCACTTGTTGCCTCAAGCATCTCTTCCACCCTCTTGTCCTCAGCCACTCTGCAGTCGGTCCTAATATCTTCTCTTGGGTCTACCCGGTGCTCTCTTTCCCTCCAGCTTTCCCGTTGTGACCAGGTGTTCCAATTCCCCTTTCCTCATAAAATGGCCTATAAATGTTGCCTGTCTTTTCCTAATCTTCCTTATGAATGATGTTCTTGTGTC
>JAPXFY010000030.1:45077488-45084988 GCA_030674185.1 Monoplex corrugatus | reverse complement strand
TCATTATTAATGTGCGTTTCTTTGTGAAGGTATCGGCCTATTCACAGTGGTTCTTTTTTTACTGATTATGGAATTTGCCCTTTGTATTGCTTGTTTTTGTTTTGTTTTTATTTTGTTTTGTTTTGTTTTTTGTTTGTTTGTTTGTTGCTAGGAGGGAGTGGTCATAGCGTGAGGTTGAGTGTGTGTTTGTGTGTCACAGACAGAAGAGACAAATGAAACGAAATAAAATCTTTCTATTCTCTGTCTCTCTCTGTCTCTGTCTCTCTCTGTCTCTCTCTCTCTTTCTTTCTCTCTCCCCTCCCTCTCTCTCTCTCTTTCTGTCTTTCTTTCTCTCTCTTTCTCTCTATCTCTTCCTCTTTCTGTCTGTCTGTATGTCTGTCTGTCTGTCTGTCTCTCCTTCTCTCCCTTGTCTCTCTCCATCCCTTCTGTCAATCTGTTAGTCTCTTTCTCTCTGCCTCGTTCTCTCTTTCTCTCTCTCTCTTCTTTCCCTCTCTCTCCTCTCTCTCCACCTCCCTCTCTATCTCTCTCCTCTCTTTCTCTCTCTCCCTGTGTCTTCTCTCTCTTTCTCTCTCTTCTTTCCCTCTCTCTCTCCACCTCTCTTTCTCTCTCTGTCAGCCTGTCTGCCTCCCTCTCTCTCTGTTCTCTCTCTCTCTGTGTCTCTCTGTGTCTCTGTTAGTCTGTTGATTTATCTGCCACTCTCTGTCTCTTTCTCTATCTCTCTCTCTCTCTCTCTTTCTCTCTTCTATCACACACACACACACACACATATATACACATACACACAAACACAAACACACACACAAACACACACACACGCGAACACACACACACACACACACACACACACACACACACACACACACACACACACACACACACACACACACACACTCACACACATACATGCGCACGGCCCTCACACACAGGCATACACACAGATACAAAAACATACACAGACGCGCGCGTGCGCACTCATACACACTCACCACACACACACACACACACACACACACACACACACACACACACACACACACACACACACACACACACACACACACACACACACCCCACACATATCAGCGTCTATTTTTGTATCGGAAAACGAACAAGTCAAAAGACAGTAAAACAGTGACAACAACAACAAGAAGAAGAAGAAAGTAAACGTGAAGTCAAAGCACAAACAAGCAAAAATATATGAATAAATGAAAAAAAAAACCAAAACAATCTAACAATACAACAACAAAATAAAAGGAAAGTCGTAAAATATTTAACCATTAGCCAGCATGTGACGTGACATATATATATATATATATATATATATATATATATATATATATATATATATATAATATATCTATATATATATATATATTAAAATTAGTCACGAAGTCACATTCCTGCAAGGACTGCCATTTCAGTTTGCAGGCACGTGATTTTGAGAATGACACCAGCAAGAAATGCTGTATGGCACAGAAATCTGAGCGTGTGCGTGTGCGTGGGCGTGGGCGTGTGCGTGTGCGTGTGCGTGTGCGTGTGCGTGTGCGTGTGCGTGTGTGTTCGTTCGTCCGTTGTTTCGGTCTTCGCCTGCCTCTATACTTCCTACGCGCTTTTATATAACCTAGTCTTTAAGTGATGATTAAAAATAATGACGACGATGATGATGATGATGATGATGACGACGACGACGACGATGACGACGACGATGATGATGATGATGATGATGATGGTGATGATGATGATTAAAACAAGAAACTTAAAAAAAAAAAAAAATGCAAACAAAACTACATGAGATAAATAAAACAAAATGCTTGAATACACCCACAAAGAAGAAATGTCCGCATAACCTTTAACATAAAGGCATGAGAGTTAAATAAACACATGAGAAATATCATATATAAAATGATACAAACTCACCGAGTTCAATTGTATAATAATGTCGTCACAAAAAAAAGAAAAAAGTTCTGTAAAAAGACAGCAGACTAAGTGAACTCAAAAATAAAACAAAACGAAACAAGTTCAAACGAAGCGAAAAAAAAAAAGAACCGAAGAAAACAAACAAACAAACAAACAAACAAAAAACTCATGAAACATAACTGCTGCTTACACTATGCAGCAAAGAAAGCAAACGTAATCGATTTTTACCGTTGAAATGACAACATTGCATCTAAAATCACAATAATCATACCATAGAAACAATATACATTTTCCTAACAGAAATCAGGTACAGATGACATGTAGTGGCCATAGCCTGAAAGACATCGGTATTTGAAAACTTTTCTTGAGAGATCAGTAGCAATGCTGTTACCAACCTCTTGCATAATTGTGACTTCGAAAATAACCTGGCTCCTTTGAATTGCTATTCTGATACATGTTATGCAAAATGTGTAATAATGAAAATCTGCTCATACCAGGACGAACGGTGTAATTAAAGACAGTTTACTAATCAAGATATTTCCTTTGGCTGAAAATATGCATCACCCTGCTGATTTTTGATAAATGAAAGATTTGGTGAATTTGTGTAACAAATTCGACAATCTGAATTCAGCTATTTTTCATAAAGGTCAATAATTCTTTGTTCAAATACTATTTTACTTTTGGTTAAATCAAAGGTTGTTCATCAATTATATTTGGCAAAAATCTACTTCCCAAGAGTAAAAAAGAAACTGCTGAAAAAGTGAGTTTTTGAAGTCACACACACCCAGAAAGAGAAAGAGAGAGAGAGAGAGAGAGAGAGAGAGAGAGACAGAGAGACAGACAGACAGACAGACAGACAGAGACACACAGAGAGACAGACAGACAGACAGAGACAGACAGAGACAACAGAGACACAGAGAGACACACAGACAGAGACAGAGAGAGACAGACAGAGACAGAGACAGAGACGGAGAGAGAGCTTCCTTGAAATCACTACAAAACATTCATTCCCTTTTTATCTAAATTTGATGTAGGGGAAACAACGATAAACACCACCACCACCACCACACACATAACAACAACAACAACAAAAACGACAATCACCTACAACAACAACGACGACAACAAGACAAAGAAAACCACGGGTTACATTCTGTTAGGTATAAAAGCTCAGTATAAAGACACATGCAGTGGTTGGAATTGTCTACCTTGCCCGAGCCACGAGCGTCCCACATACCGTGCAAGAAGCTCTCTCTGCAACCAGCGGGACTTCCCGTTAACAACCACAGCAAACGGTAAGCACATGACTCGCGCATGATATCAGCACTGTACAGAGATGGCGTCTGTATCATTTGTTCATGCTGCTCGCGTGAACTACTTGTGTTTCATTCCAGGATTATTGGCCTGCTCAGGTTTCTGTTTGCTGATTGTGACATTTGTTAGGCTTTTTCTTTATTTGTTTTTTGTTTTGTTTTGTTTTGTTTTTCTTTTAAGTAATGAATAAGAAGATTGAGGTAGAGAGAGAGAGAGAGAGAGGGCGGGGGGGGATGGGGTGGGGGGGCTGTTTCGTATTGCCTGAAGGAATGGAGAAAAAGACAGACATACAGAGACAGAGACAGAGACAGAGAGACAGAGACAGACAGACAGAGAGGGGTAGGGGGACTGTTTCGTACTGCCTGAAGGAATGAAGGAAGAGACAGACAGATCAGACAGACAGACAGAGAGACATACAGAGAGAGAGGAAGCCTCATTCACTTAGAACAAAACAGTCTGTTCTCTAATGTAAACTTTTATTATAAGGAAAACATGTAGCACTGGTTTCATTGTGCTGACGACATGAAACTCAACACAGACATATTTACAGTGTGCAGAAACGTGTGCATTTCCCTGAGCCACCACCAGTCTCCTTACACAGAGCGCAAGAGCTCTCTTGCAACCAGCAGGCCATCCCGTTAACACCACAATAGAGAGCAAGCACATGACTCGCACACAATACCAGTGCCATAAGGAAATGTCATTGGAACTTTTCTTCTAGCAACGAGCAGAAGCTATTGTGATTTTTCTGTGCACTGTTTTTTCTTCCCGTCTGATGTGATTGTCTTTAAATGACATTGTTTTATATGTACTGAAGGAAATGTTGTGGATGAAGGCAGACATGAGGAGAGAGAAACGAAACATACAAACACACACATAAGCACACACACACACACACAGACACACACTCAAACACACACACATACACACACACACACACACACACACTCAAACACACACACACACACACACACAAACACACGCACAAACACACATACACACACAGAAGTGAGCATTCAAAAACAGAGACATGCACACACACACACACACACACACACACACACACACCACACACACACACACACACACACACACACACACACACACACACACACACACACAGAAGCGAGCATTCGCAAACACACACATGCATAGTCACACACACACGTGCGCGCGCGCGCGCTCACACACATACACACACATACACGCGTGCGCACGCACGCACACATGCACGCACACACACAAACACAGGCACACACACACACACACACACACACACACACACAGGGACAGAGAGAGACAGAGACAGAGACAGAGACAGAGAGACAGAGAGACAGAAATAGGGTGCGGGGTGGGGGGGGGGGGCTGTTTCGTACTGCCTGGAGGAATGCAGGAAATTATTTTTTGTTTTTCCCTTCCTTCTTGACATCTGTCTTTCTTTCTGTCTTTCTCTCTTTCTCTCTTTCTCTCTTTCTCTCTTTCTCTTCTGTCTGTTTGTTTGTGCATGGAAAAATGTGTCAACATTGATGTTCCATCTGTTTAGGGGTGGATATTAACCAGTTAAACAAATGCCTATCAATTAACATCAGGATAGAGTTCTCGAATGATACACAGAACTGATATTGTTATACGGTTGTGAGGCGTGGACAGTCAACAAGCAAAGCCAGAACAAGATTGATGTGGCTGAGATATGGTTTCTAAGAAGAATGTTGAGAGTTCCATGGACAGCAAAGAAAACAAACGAGACATTCTTGATGGAGGCAGACACAAGAAGATCGTTCATAAGCAAGATTAGGAAAAGACAGGCAACATTTATAGGCAATTTTATGAGGAAAGGGGATTTGGAGCACCTGGTCACAACGGGAAAGCTTGAGGGAAAGAGAGCACCAGGTAGACCCAGGGAGAAAATACTAGACGGACTTGCAGATTGGCTGAAGACGAGGAGGCTGGAGGAGATGCTTGAGGCAACAAGAGATAGAGACAGATAGAAGTCCATGATCGCCAACGCCATGCGGCAGGGCACCTGCTGCTGCTGATGATGATCAATTAAACAAATGCCTATCATTTAAGATCAGGATAGAGTTCTTGAATGTTATATAGAACCGATTCTGTTATACGGTTGTGAGGCGTGGACAGTCAACGAGCAAAACCAGAACAAGACTGACGCAGCTGAGATGTGGTTTCTTTGAGGAATGTTGAGAGTTCCATGGACAGCAAAACAAAAAAACAAAAACAAAAAAACAACAAAAAACAAACGAGACAGATTTGATGGAGGCAGACACAAGAAGCTCATTCATAAGGAATATTAGGAAAAGACAGTCAACATACATAGGCCATTTTTTGAGGAAAAGGGAATTGGAGAACCTGGTCACAACAGAAAAGCTGGAGGGAAAGAGAGCACAAGGTAGACCCCGGGGAAAAAATATTGGACGGACTTGCAGAGTGGCTGAAGACAGAGAGGGTGGAAGATGTGCTTGCGGCAACAAGGGATAGAAACAGAGGGAAGGCCATGATCGCCAACGCCATGTGGCAAGGCACTTGATGATGATTAACCAATCTGAATCCACATACCTAGTGATATAAGAAGTCAAAAGTCGTTATACTGAGGTGGACGCATACAATCCCTTAGGGTCACCATAACAAAGCAAAATAGGACCTTTTTTGTTGTTAAAGAATTCTCCACAGTTTATGAGCATTTGAAATCCAATTTTGCTCATACATTCAGCCTGTCACTTTGGAGACATCTGTGCACAAAATGGCCGACTGGTTTATCGAGCGGCCTTGTAATTAATATCTTTGTCCTGACCTGATAACATTTTGCTTATAGTTGTTTTAGAAATTAACCAGTTGTTAATGTCACGATTATGTAACAATATGAAATAGCAAGAGATAAATGTTTAATAATGCCTTTGACGTGTATGTGTTTGTGTGTGTGTAGTTGTGTGGTAATTAAGCATATCCTATGCAGGTCATGGGCTAGGTACCTAAACCCTTCCCCCAAGGGATTTTTGCAGACCGCCTTTTTCATAGTTGCCCTGACACATGGGTGTATTATAAATGCTTGTTTGTCAGATGATATGTCTGGAATAAATCAAACAACACTTTTGAAGCAGGTGGGTGGAGTCCTAATGTCCTGAAAGTCATGATAGACCACTGGTCCAGTTATACCCCCTTGCGCATCCCCCTTTTCCGGGGATTTTATGGTGTCTGCATTGACTCTACCCTCTCCATGAACAACTTTGTTTCTCAAACTGCCAGATCTTGCTACTATCATCTCCATCGTATAAGCCTGATCAGGAAGTATCTCTCTGTCGAAACAACTGCAAAACTCGTTCTCTCCTTCATAATGGCTCGCATTGACTATTGCAATTCACTCCTGTCTGGTCTTTCTGCCTTCACCATTCACATCCTACAGCGCATTCAAAACAATGCTGCACGCCTTGTACTCAAAAAGAAAAAAGCTGACCACATATCTCCTCTTCTGGCACAACTTCACTGGCTCCCTGTATCAAAGCGCATACAGTACAAACTAAACATCATGTGCTACAAAAGCCTCAATAACGCAGCCCCCGATTACCTGTCAAGCCTACTTGAGATCTATCTTCCCTCACGTACCCTCCGCTCTGCCTCCGATCCTCTGACTTTTCGCTTTCCACGCACTAAGCTCAATACCTATGGTCCACGAGCCTTCTCTGTTTCTGGTCCACTCTCCTGGAACAAACTTCCTCTCTCAGTCCGTCAGCAACCTACTTTTGTCTCCTTCAAGTCCGCTCTCAAAACTCACCTTTTCTCCTCCGCATAAAATCCTAACCTCACTCACCCCCCCCCCCCCCTCTGCAGCCTGTCTCCGCTCGGAGGGGAATCACATGGTTATAATATATAATTGTATATGCTATGCTCTCTATAATTTTCCATTGCTTTTATTCTTGCTTTTATTGCTTTTATTCTTTCTCCCCATTTATAGCCATGCGTGTGTGTGTGTGTGTGTGTGTGTGTGTGTGTGTGTGTGTGTGCGTGCGTGTGCGTGCGTGCGTGCGTGCGTGCGTGCGTGTGTGTCTGCTTCAGCGCTTAGATTTGATTTTATCAAGATTTTGCGCTATATAAATATTGTAATTATTATTGTTAATTATTATATACATCTTGAAAGAGCCTGACATCTAAGCTACCGATTGCAAGTTGTTTGCCGTTGATCTTTCGTTGGGTCTGGCAACAGCGTATGCGTAAAGTTACCTACCATAAAAAAAAAATCTGAATCATGCACAAACTGAT
>JAPXFY010000030.1:45067488-45072488 GCA_030674185.1 Monoplex corrugatus | reverse complement strand
CGAGATTCGTGTGTGGGGGCGGGTGGGTGGGAGGTGGGGAGTTCTTGTGTTGTGTGTGTGTGTGTGTGTGTGTGTGTGTTGTGTGTTGTGTGTGTGTGTGGGTGTGTTTTTGGGTGTGTGTGTGTGTGTATGTGTGTTGGGTGTGTTCTGTGTTCTTGTGGTTTGTTCTGTGTATGTTCTATTTTGTGTTTTTGTGTATGTTTGTGTGTATGTTTATGTCTTTGTGTATGTTTTGTGTGTGTTTGTGTGTATGTTGTGTGCGTGTACACATGCGTGTATTGTGTGGTGTGTGTCTGTTCTGTGTGTCTTTGTGCATGTTTGTGTATATGTTGTCTTCTGTGAACACATGCGTGTGCATGTGTGTGTGTGTGCTTGTGTGTGTGTGTGCACCTCTGTGTGTGTGTGTGTGTGTCTGTGTGTGTGTGTGTGTGTGTGTGCGTGATGTTGTGAGTGTTTTCTGTGTGTATGGTGCGTGCATGTTTGTGAGTGTTCTTTCTGTGTGTTTATGTGCTGTATGCATGTGATGTGTGTGTTCGTTCTGTGTATTGTGTCAGCGTGTGTGCGTCATAAGGGGATGCCGATCTCTTGTCCATAGAAGATTACTACTACTGCTTATTGATAATCTAGTCTGGCAATGTTTATATGTCCAAAGATTGTGAAAAGGCTAGAAGAATTGCTGAAGTCAAACTCTGTCACCTGTGCAAACATCGGATTAAATGAAAATGTATGGTACGGTTTATGAATGTGCACCGAACCACTTCTTCATGCTCTTCAGATTTTCTGTGCACCTGATCTGATGCAACTCTGGGTATTCTCTGGAAGGGTTCTCTGTCCTGGCTTCTTTCTCTGATGACAACATTGGCAGAAGTCATGCTTTTCCTGTTTACCCGCTCGACCCAGGTTTTTCTGTTCTTCACGGCCAGAGTGTTGAAGACCACTTTCTGTCTGTCCTCACTCGTGCTCTGCATTCAATGGCTTTGTGTCCCATGCGTCCACAGTTGAAGCATTTCAAGTTCTGATTTGATGATCTTGGGTCTTGGACTGTCTTTGTTGTCCATAGATGTTGTGGCTGGCTTCGTCTTGATGTCAAATTTCCGATTTTGAGACTCCAGGAACCTCTGTGCTGCTTCAGTCAGGGGATTCTAGGCTCTGGTTTTTCTCATGTAGAAGGTAGGCTGCCAGGTCCTTGGGACATGATCCAGGAACTGCTCTTTCAGGACCAAATAGGACAGTCCATCATAATCTTTTTCCTCTTCCAGCTAACTCCAGCCATCTTTCAAGATAACCCTGGATACGAGTTAGAAACTGAGCTGGGCTTTCATTCTTTTCTGGCTGACTGGAGCGGAAACGTCTCTGGAAACCTTGCTCTGAAAAATCATAGCTGCGTAGAAGCGCCGATTTGAGCTTTTCATAGTCGTTGGCGTCATCCTTGGTTAATATGGAGTACACTTCAAGGGCGTGACCAGTCAGTAGAGCACTCAGATCAATTGCCCATTGCTGTCTAGACCACTTCATGGCTTCAGCGTGGCGTTCAAAACTTCCAAGGTAACTGTCTAGGTTGTCTTTCCCATCCACAAACGCAGGAAGGCGTGGTCTCTTGGCGCTGCTGACTTCTGTGCGGGAAATTTGTTCATCATTTCAGACTTCATTTCTGCCATTCTCAGTTCAAATTCTCTCTGTTTTTCTTTCTCTTCACTTTCCAAGTGAAGTCTTCTTAATTCTCTTTCAGCAGCTTGCTCTTCTCGTTCTATTTCTTGTTGTCTCCTTTTTTCTTCTAATTCTTGCTGTCTTCTTTTCTCTTCAAATTCTTGCTGTCTTCTTTTCTCTTCTATTTCTTGCTGTCTTCTTTTCTCTTCTATTTCTATTTCTTGCTGTCTTCTTTTCTCTTCTATTTCTTGCTGTCTTCTTTTCTCTTCTATTTCTTGCTGTCTTCTTTTCTCTTCTAATTCTTGCTGTCTTCTTTTCTCTTCTAATTCTTGATGTCTTCTTTTCTCTTCTAATTCTTGCTGTCTCCTTTTTTCTTCTAATTCTTGCTGTCTCCTTTTTCTTCTAATTCTTGCTGTCTCCTTTTTTCTTCTAATTCTTGCTGTCTTCTTTTCTCTTCTAATTATTGCTGTCTCCTTTTCTCTTCTAATTATTGCTGTCTTCTTTTCTCTTCTAATTCTTGCTGTCTCCTTTTCTCTTCTAATTCTTGCTGTCTTCTTTTCTCTTCTAATTATTGCTGTCTTCTTTTCTCTTCTAATTATTGCTGTCTTCTTTTCTCTTCTAATTCTTGCTGTCTCCTTTTCTCTTCTAATTCTTGCTGTCTTCTTTTCTCTTCTAATTATTGCTGTCTTCTTTTCTCTTCTAATTCTTGCTGTCTTCTTTTCTCTTCTAATTATTGCTGTCTTCTTTTCTCTTCTAATTCTTGCTGTCTTCTTTTCTCTTCTAATTCTTGCTGTCTTCTTTTCTCTTCTAATTATTGCTGTCTTCTTTTCTCTTCTAATTCTTGCTGTCTTCTTTTCTCTTCTAATTCTTGCTGTCTTCTTTTCTCTTCTATTTCTTGCTGTCTTCTTTTTTCTTCTAATTCTTGCTGTCTTCTTTTCTCTTCTAATTCTTGCTGTCTTCTTTTCTCTTCTATTTCTTGCTGTCTTCTTTTCTCTTCTAATTATTGCTGTCTTCTTTTCTCTTCTATTTCTTGCTGTCTTCTTTTCTCTTCTAATTATTGCTGTCTTCTTTTCTCTTCTATTTCTTGCTGTCTTCTTTTTCTTCTATTTCTTGCTGTCTTCTTTTCTCTTCTAATTATTGCTGTCTCCTTTTCTCTTCTAATTCTTGCTGTCTTCTTTTCTCTTCTATTTCTTGCTGTCTTCTTTTCTCTTCTATTTCTTGCTGTCTTCTTTTCTCTTCTATTTCTTGTTGTCTTCTTTTTTTTCTATTTCTTGCTGTCTTCTTTTTTCTTCTATTTCTTGCTGTCTTCTTTTCTCTTCTAATTATTGCTGTCTTCTTTTCTCTTCTAATTATTGCTGTCTTCTTTTCTCTTCTATTTCTTGCTGTCTTCTTTTCTCTTCTATTTCTTGCTGTCTTCTTTTCTCTTCTATTTCTTGCTGTCTTCTTTTTTCTTCTATTTCTTGCTGTCTTCTTTTTTCTTCTATTTCTTGCTGTCTTCTTTTCTCTTCTATTTCTTGCTGTCTCCTTTTCTCTTCTAATTATTGCTGTCTCCTTTTCTCTTCTATTTCTTGCTGTCTTCTTTTCTCTTCTAATTATTGCTGTCTTCTTTTCTCTTCTATTTCTTGCTGTCTTCTTTTCTCTTCTATTTCTTGCTGTCTTCTTTCTCTTCTATTTCTTGCTGTCTTCTTTTCTCTTCTATTTCTTGCTGTCTTCTTTTCTCTTCTATTTCTGTTTCTTGCTGTCTCCTTTTCTCTTCTATTTCTTGCTGTCTTCTTTTCTCTTCTATTTCTTGCTGTCTTCTTTTCTCTTCTGTTTCTTGCTGTCTTCTTTTCTCTTCTATTTCTTGCTGTCTTCGTTTTTCCTGTTGCTTGTAGTACGAAACTTTGGAGGGCTTCACCCTGTAGACCCAGTTCTCTGCCTAGTTCGATGTATTCCATGGTGACACAGCTCAGGTTAACAACGGCGATCAATCTTTGGAACTGTAGACTCAAAAAATCACTTCAAACTTCAAACTACCACTAGATCTACTGTCCCAAGTAGCTGTCTCAGTGGCCTCTTCTTTCAATCCCAGGTGACAGATCTAGTTTTCTCCAACTACTCTTCCCTGGACTGAATCAACACACTGCTTACACTCCACTGCGTAAATTCACTTTCTAAAGTTCCACTGATCTGAGCCTATACCCTAGTCAAGTACCGTCACCATCGTAGTCAACACAATGCAGATCTAAACTGCGCGATCAAATTCGTTTTAATACTTGCCGTAGTAATACTAGTATGGAGTCTCTGGATAGATCAAACGATGCGTAGATCCGGGCTTGGCCTCCAACTGTCACAGTAATAATGATGTATGTAAGCGACTGGCAGTGTCTTGCAGTTTATGCAGGTTCGTGAAGATCTAGCAGTCGATCGTTCTTCTCAGAGACAAGATACACCAGTCCAGGTTAAACGAAAATGATCCTTTATTTGAAGAACGAATGAAACATAACAGGAGCTGGGTAAAAACTTCGCACATCCAATGCACCACTCCTAGTTTGCAGAATTATTCTTCTTCAGTCCTCAAATCTACACACAGCAACTCCACAAATCTACAGCAACTTCTCTATCTCTGACAGCAGACTTACACTTCAGCTCTTCCAATCACTCCCTCTCTCTCAGTCACGCTTTATTTATAATATCATGGAAAGTTCCCGAATATTTTCGGCTTTTCCCTAGATTTTCAGCCAATCATAACCACATTCTCGAACCTTCCCTTTCTAGAATATTCTGTAGTTCTAGCCAATCATCGTACAGATTAAACTTCTAGCCAATCATTGTACAGACTAAATTTGTTTACGATTTCCGGAACATTCTAGAAAGATCTAAGGTATTCTACGTTTTTCTTGTCATTTCTAGATTGTTCCAAAGGATTCTACATATTTCCATACAACGAAATCGAACTTAAACATATATTTTCAGTGTTAGCATAAACCAAAACAAATATTCTCGATTCATTATCCAGTGAATCCCAAAACAATCTTCAAGAACGAACAGGGGACTAACTGAATCGACAGACACATTTTGACGTCACACTTCTCTTATCGCATTGGCACTTTCACATTGAGTTTCTCTTTTTTTTTTGAAATGTAACAATGTAGTCTTGTTTGATATCGATGAAAACGTGAGTCAAGGGCCGAAACACTTGATTGACGTGGGATTTCTCCTCTGAGGCCCTTCTGCTGTCTGGATCTCTCCAGAGTTTCTTATTCATCATCATCAAGTGCCTTGCCACATGGCGTTCGTGATCATGGCTCCTCATATGCATCTGTAGGCTACCTTGTTGCCGCAAGCACATCTTCAACACTCTTTGTCCTCGG
>JAPXFY010000030.1:45057488-45059988 GCA_030674185.1 Monoplex corrugatus | reverse complement strand
TCATGGACTTCCATCTGTCTCTATCTCTCGTTGCCCTAGCATCTCCTCCACCCTCCTCGTCTTCAGCCACTCCGCAAGTCTGTCTAGCACTTTCTCCTGGGTCTACCCGGTGCTCTCTTTCCCTCCAGCTTTCCCGTTGTGACTAGGTGCTTCAAATCCCCTTCCTCATAAAATGGCTTATAAATGTTGTCTGTCTTTTCCTAATCTCCCTTATGAGTGATCTACTTGTGTCTGCCTCCATCAAGACTGTCTCGTTTGTTTTCTTTGCTGTCCAAGGAACTCTCAACATTCTTCTTAGAAACCACATCTCGGCTGCCCAATCTTGTTCTGGCTTTTCTTGTTGACTGTCCACGCCTCACATCCGTACAACAGTATTGGTTCAAGAACTCTCTTCCTGATGTTAATTGACAGGCATTTGTTGGTAAAAATGCTTGTCAACTTCTTGAATGCTGTTTTGGCTTGGCCGATTCTGCCGGCTATTTCCGATGATGCATCTGCCGTCTGATGAAATGACCGTTCCCGGGTATTTATTAATTAATTATTTATTTACTATATGTATATCTCTCTCTCTCTTTTGAAGGTAAGATATACAGATACACATGTCATTATGATAAACATGTCATTTACATGCAACCAAGATTGTTCCAGTGGTAAGCTGATAAAATACCAGTATAAAATATAGACAAGGTAAAACATAGTCTAGGTAGGACCTCATGACCTGGCCAGCTCATGGGTTTATGTGCAGGCTTTTAAGGCTTGTACCATGATCACCATACACATGGCACCTGTGACGTTAGTGTATATGGAATTCGTTCCGAGCGCGGAGACGTTATCTTGAGAAACCGAAACTGAAACACATCAATCATTGCATTACTTTAATGTGTATGATATTTGTGTTTTAATGATAACTTTTCCCATTCACATTAGTGTCTTTAGAGTTAATTTTCAGTTTCATTTACTTGCCCACTCAGGTCTTTTGTCTATATCCCTGTCTCTTCCTTTCAGACACTCTCTGTTTTGACTATATCTCCTCGACCCCTTCTCAATACTTATTATTGTTTTTTGTTATTGTCTGTTAACTCTCAGAATGAAAAGACTTCAAATTAAAGAACGAACACATCAATTAAAATTGCCTTTGAAGAGGTAAAAGTTTTGGTATAAGATGATATGTTCAGGTGTTTCTGTTTGTTTCTTTGTTTCTTTCTTTTTTTTTTTTTAATTTTCGTTCAGGGGAAAAATATCGATTTTTAATTGCCATACGTAAGCTTTGAACTATTTCATCTCAGCAAATTAGACTGAAGAGTTTTTTTTTTCTTTTCTTTTTTTTTTTTTTTTTTTTTTTTTTGAGGGGGGGGGGGGGGGGGGAGGGATAAGGAGGCACGATTTTCACTCGTACAAGTCACGCATGTTTATGTGTTTGAGAGGAAGCTTTGCTGTTTGCTACAACAAGTTGAAGTATGAACTTGCCCAGCTATATAAAATTTCTCCCTGATAACTCAAAAGCGTTCGTGTCAGCTTATGTGTGTTCGCACGCGCGCGCGCGCGTGTGTGTGTATGTGTGTGCGTGCGCGCGTGCACGTGTGTGTGTGTGTATGTGTGTGTGTGTGTGTGTGTGTGTGTTTGTGCGTGTATGTCTTTTAGTTTTAGTTTAATAGACCATCCATATATATATGAATACATATATCATTATATATACCTACAAGCAGATAGACAGACAGACAGGACAGATAGATAGATAGACAGATAGACAGATAGATAGATAGATAGACAGATAGACAAGATAGATAGATAGATAGACAGATAGATAGATAGATAGATAGACAGATAGATAGATTAGATAGATAGACAGACAGACAGACAGATAGATAGATATATAGATAGATAGACATAGATAGATAGATAGATAGATAGATAGATAGATAGATAGATAGATAGATAGATAGATAGATAGATAGATAGATAGGAGTAGAAATAGAATGGACCTCACGGCCCTGAAACGCACCTAGGGTAGTAATGCGGTGGCTGAATCGGAATAGAGGAAGTGGAGGCTGTTCGTTGCTTCCCTACATGGGGGTGGGTCTATGGGCTGGAAGAAATTATGGACAAGCGAATATATGTCTATCTATCTACCTGTCTATCTACTTGTCTATCTATCTATCTAGCTAGCTAGCTAGCTAGTTGGCTAGCTCTATCTGTCTATCTATCTATCTATTTGTCTATCTCCCTATCTGTCTATCTATCTATCCATCTACCTATCCCTCTTTCTCTCTCTCTCTCTCTCTCTATCTATCTATCAATCTATATATCTTTCTATCTATCTATCTATCTATCTATCTATCTATCTATCTATCTATCGATCTATCTGTCTTCAATCTGTCAATCTATATATCTATCCATCTTTCTATCTCTCTATCTCTCTCTCTATATATATTATATCTATCCATCCATCTATCTATCTATCCATCCATCTATATATCTATCTGTCCTATCTATCTATCTA
>JAPXFY010000030.1:45032488-45042488 GCA_030674185.1 Monoplex corrugatus | reverse complement strand
GGATGCTGGTGGACAGGATGCGGAGTCAAATAGCAGCAAGATTTTTCTGATGTTTCGATAAGCAAGAGAAAATGGTGAATATCTTTCTTGTTCTTTTGTGAACGCTCACAAAGGCCAGTTGACTGAAATTTTGCGCCTCTCTCTTCTCTCTCTCTGTCTCTCTCTCTCTCTCTCTCTCTCTATCTCTCTCTTCTCTTCTCTCTCTCTCTTCTCTCTCTCTCTCTCTCTCTCGTCTCTCTCTCCTTCTTCTCTCTCTGCTCTCTCTCTCTCTCTCTCTTCTCTGTCTCTCTCTGTCTCTCTGCTCTCTCTCTCTTCTTCTTCTCTGCTCCTCTCTCTGTCTCTCTCTCTGTCTCTCTCTCTGTCTCTCTCTCTGTCTCTCTCTCTCTTTCTCCTGTCTCTGTCTCTCTCTCTCTGTCTCTCTTCTCTCTCTCTCTGTCTCTCTCTCTGTCTCTCTCTGTCTCTCTTCTCTCTCTCTCTCTCTTCTCTCTCTCTCTCTCTGTCTCTGCTCTCTCTCTCTCTGTCTCTCTCTCTCTGTCTCTCTCTCTCTCTCTCTGTCTGCTCTCTGCTCTCTCTTCTCTCTCTCTGTCTCTCTTCTCTGTCTCTCTCTCTCTCTTCTCTCTCTGTTCTCTCTCTCTGTCTCTCTTCCTCTTCTTCTCTTTTCTCTGTCTCTCTCTCTCTGTCTCTCTCTCTGTCTCTCTCCTCTCTGTCTCTTCTCTCTCTCTCCTGTCTCTCTCTCTTGTCTCTCTCTCTGTCTCTCTCTCTGTCTCGTCGTCTCTCTGCTCTCTCTCTGTCTCTCTGTCTCTCTCTCTCTCTCTCTTTCTCTTCTCTCTCTCTGCTCTGTCTCTTCTCTCTTTCTCTTGTCTCTTGTCTCTCTCTCACTCTCTGTCTCCCTCTCTCTCTCTCTTTTCTCTGTCTCTCTTCACGATTCACCCTCTCTCTCTTCTCTTTGTTTTTTTTTTTTTTTTTTTTCTTTCGTTAATGTCTAAAATACGCATTCACGTTCTATATCCGTATCTTTCAGGTTAGAAATGTGATTTAATGGCCTTAGTTGTTGTTTATTTGTTGTTGTTTGTTTGTTTGTTTTTGTTTGTTTTTTTTTTCGCAACAGAAATTCAAAATTTCCGTGTTTATTTATTTCTTCGTTTGTTTGTTGTTTTTTTTCTTTTTTAATAAGAAATTGAAAATTTGCTGTTTTTATTCCCTAAACGTTCACCATAGAAAACCAACAAACACTGAACACTTGAATGCGTGTTATTCTCCTCTTGCTTTCCGATCCGAATTTCCCCCCTGGCCCCTTTAATGCCAGGAGTGAGTCTCAAAGATTGCTATTGTGATTCCGGTCATAAGCTCTGGCGAATGATGGCGGCAAATTTGTCAAATTTACGATGGTTTCTGACACGTTTTATATCTCGTTCCTTGGTCTGTTTTCCCGTGGACGAAAGGGTGTAGGGCTGAGAGGCACCTAATCATATTTAATGTGCACGCATTTCAGCTTCTGAAGACGTGTGTAGGAATCCATTGAGAACTCGTCAGTAGAAGGGACTTCCCTCGGACTTAAGCCAAGCTCTTGCTCGGGTGCAAATGGCCATGAACGTATATATCCCTTTTCCGCTCTCTCTGTCTCTTCTCTCTCTCTCTCTCTCTCTTTTCTGTCTTCTGTCTCTCTCTCTCTCTCTCCTCTTCTCTCTCTGCTCTCTCTGTCCCTCTCTCTCTGTCTCTTGTCTCTCTCTGTGTTCTTTCTCTGTCTCTCTGTCTCTCTCTCCCCCCCTCTCTTCTCTCTTCTCTCTCTCTCCAACACAATGCTTACTTTGTTTTCAAAAAGGATTTTGTTGAATCGGTGCTGAACTACGCGCAAGGACATCCAAGGGCATACACGATCGAGCGTGCCAACGCGCACTCATTTATCCTACTTATAAGTGGGTAGGTACATGTTATTGTTATTCTTATTGTTGTTTAAAGCCCAGCCGACTGCGTAGAGCCATATCAGGGCTATAACCGCTTCAAAATACAAAACATCAACAAGAAAAAAAAAGAAAAGAAAACAATGTACACATATTAAAGCATTTGTGCTCATAATCCAAGGCCATACCCCTGGCCTTGGCCACTCCGACCAATTTATCGCAAAGGGGAATAAAAAAAACACCGAATACAAATTTTAGCATACCTAAGGACGACCAAAACTGTATAAAAACGGGCCTAAATTACCTAAAAATGCTTCCGCATATCTCACCTCCCTAGAGCCAAAAATGCAGTTTATTGATACATGTACCCAATTATCAATCTTAAGAAAGTAAGACTTTTATCGAACACATACATGTGAATGGACCAGCAAAGCAGAAAATGATAGGAAGAAAGACAGAAAGCAAAAGAACAAGCAGAAAAAAAGAGAGTGACAGAAAAGAGGAAATTTCTAGCACAGAATTTCCAGAAGGTGGGATACTATCTATACCGAAACAGCCCCCGGCATCCCCACGGGGAAGGTACAGGTGCAAAAGCACACACAAACAAGTTTAGAACTGTACGCGAATACTTAGAAAAGATACAGAGACGCTTTAAACATTGTTGGCATGTATTTCACAAATTGCAATACCTTCAGTGTTCGCAATATTAATTGAGTTCAAGGTCATCTGCCATCGATGGAGCGCTATGCCCTCATCATCTCTGCGCAGCATATTTTGTTGACTTAACAGTTTTGCTTTGCGTGTAATGAGGACAGCAAAGAAAACAAACGATACAGTCTTGATAATAATAATAATAATAATTACAATATTTATATAGCGCAAAATCTTGATAAAATCAAATCTAAGCGCTGAAGCAGACACACACACACGCACGCACGCACGCACGCACGCACGCACGCACACGCACGCACACACACACACACACACACACACACACACACACACACACACACACACACACGCATGGCTATAAATGGGGAGAAAGAATAAAAGCAATAAAAGCAAGAATAAAAGCAATGGAAAATTATAGAGAGCATAGCATCTACAATTATATATTATAACCATGTGATTCCCCTCCGAGCGGAGACAGGCTGCAGAGGGGGGGGGGGTGAGTGAGGTTAGGATTTTATGCAGAGGAGAGAAAAGGTGAGTTTTGAGAGCGGACTTGAAGGAGACAAAAGTAGGTTGCTGACGGACTGAGAGAGAAAGTTTGTTCCAGGAGAGTGGACCAGAAACAGAGAAGGCTCGTGGACCATAGGTATTGAGCTTAGTGCGTGGAAAGCGAAAAGTCAGAGGATCGGAGGCAGAGCGGAGGGTACGTGAGGAAAGATAGATCTCAAGTAGGCTTGACAGGTAATCGGGGGCTGCGTTATTGAGGCTTTTGAATCGGATCACTAGTTTGTACTGTATGCACTTTGATACAGGGAGCCAGTGAAGTTGTGCCAGGAGAGGAGATATGTGGAGGCAGCAGACACAAGAAGATCATTGACAAAGGAGATCAGGAAAAGACAGGCAACATTTATAGGCCATTTTATGAGGAAGGGGGAATTGGAGCATCTGGTCACAACAGGAAAGCTGGAGGAAAAGAGAGCACCAGGTAGACCCAGGGAGAGAAGACAGAGAGGGTGGAAGAGGTGCTTGAGGCAACAAGGGACAGAAACATATGGAGGGCCAAGATCGCCAACGCTATGTGGCAAGGCACCTGATGATGATGATGATACGAGGAGTTTGGAGTTTTGTTCAAGAGAGATTCAGCGCGCTGGAACGACCCCGTATGCGCTCTACCCAAATTCGCCAGCAGTTATCTGGCAGACTCGCTGGAGTTTGGAGTTTGGAGTTTGCTCAAGAGGGATTCATGGCACTCGTACATTTCCACATGCGCTCCCCCACCCAAATCTGCCAGCAATTACCTGACAGACTCCCAGAGACTGCGCAAAACCCCCGTGTGCTGGCAAAGTCTTGAACTGGGGAGCGGAAACGGAGGGGGCGGTTGGGGAGATGGAGGGGTATTTTTGAAACAGTAAGCTGACACCACCCTAATGATGGAAACATTTAAGATGGGCAGGAAAAAAAAAAAGAGGCCAAAATGTTTCATGTTGTGGGCTTTTATTGAACTCAACATATCAAATCCCGAGTCCACGGTTCTACTAAACAAGAAAAAAAAAACCACACACACACACACACACACACACACACACACACACACACACACACACACACACACACACACACACACACACACACACACACACACACACACACACACACACACACACACAAACCAACAAACCTGCAGAGATTGCATAAAACTTGGCACCAAACCCTGTGCGCTGGTAAGGTCTTGAAATCGGGAAAAGGGAGAGGGAGGTGGGGTGTGGAGGGAAGGAGTGTTGAGAGAACTACGATACACTAAGCTGACATCCTACCACCAGATTGATGGACACTGCAAGATGGTCAGGGAACAGACCAGTTTTTGTTTGTTTGTTTGTTTGTTTGCTTGCTTGTTTGTTTGTTTGTTTTTGTTGTTATTTACGGATGTTGCGTGCTGGGATCGAACTCAGGATATCAGAATTTGAGGCCACCGTTCTATCAGAAGAAACACGACCTAACCCGGCATGACAGCATCGTTAAGATCTGAATTGGACCACTATCGTACCGCGTCAAGGTCTGAACTGAATCACTACCGTAAGAGCACCAAGGTCTGAACTGAATTACTACCGTAAGAGCACCAAGGTCTGAATTGGATCACTACCGTGAGAGCTACAAAGTCTGAATTGAATCACTGCCGTAAGAGCACCAAGATCTGAATTGAATCACTACCGTGAGAGCTACAAAGTCTGAATTGAATCACTGCCGTAAGAGCACCAAGGTCTGAACTGAATCACTACCGTAAGAGCACCAAGGTCTGAATTGGATCACTATGCCGTAAGAGCACCAAGGTCTGAACTGAATTACTACCGTAAGAGCACCAAGGTCTGAATTGGATCACTACCGTAAGAGCACCAATGTCTGAATTGGATCACTACCGTAAGAGCACCAAGGTCTGAACTGAATCACTACCGTAAGAGCACCAAGGTCTGAATTGGATCACTATGCCGTAAGAGCACCAAGGTCTGAATTGGATCACTACCGTAAGAGCACCAAGGTCTGAATTGAATCACTACCGTAAGAGCACCAAGGTCTGAATTGAATCACTACCGTACGGTGTCAAGGACTTAATTGGATCACTACCGTACGGCGTCAAGATCTGAATTGGATCACCATATCGTACAGCGTCAAGGTCTGAATCGGATCACTATACCGTAGAGCATCAAAGTCTGAATCGGATCACTATACCGTACAGCGTCAACGTCTGAATCGGATCACTATACCGTACAGCGTCAACGTCTGAATCGGATCACTATACCGTACAGCGTCAAGGTCTGAACTGGATCACTATACGGTACAGCGTCAAAGTCTGAATCGGATCACTATACGGTACAGCGTCAAAGTCTGAATCGGATCACTATACCGTACAGCGTCAACGTCTCAATCGGATCACTATACCGTACAGCGTCAAGGTCTGAACTGGATCACTATACGGTACAGCGTAAAGGTCTGAAATGGATCACTATACGGTACAGCGTCAAGGTCTGACTTGGATCACTATACGGTACAGCGTCACGGTCTGAATTGGTTCACTATACCGTGCAGCGTCAAGGTCTGAATTGGTTCACTATACCGTGCAGCGTCAAGGTCTGAATTGGTTCACTATACCGTGCAGCGTCAAGGTCTGAATTGGTTCACCACAGTACAACGTCAAGGTCTGAATTGGATCACTATACCGTACAGCGTCAAGGTCTGAATTGGATCACTATACCGTGCAGCGTCAAGGTCTGAATTGGATCACTATACCGTGCAGCGTCAAGATCTGAATTGGTTCACTATACGGTACAGCGTCAAGGTCTGAATTGGATCACTATACGTTACAGCGTCAAGGTCTGACTTGGATCACAATACGGTACAGCGTCAAGGTCTGAACTGGATCACCATCGTACAGCGTCAAGGTCTGACTTGGATCACTATACGGTACAGCGTCAAGGTCTGACTTGGATCACTATACGGTACAGCGTCAACGTCTGAATCGGATCACTATACCGTACAGCGTCAAAGTCTGAACTGGATCACTATACGGTACAGCGTCAAGGTCTGAAATGGATCACTATACGGTACAGCGTCAAGGTCTGAAATGGATCACTATACGGTACAGCGTAAAGGTCTGACTTGGATCACTATACGGTACAGCGTCAAGGTCTGACTTGGATCACTATACGGTACAACGTCAAGGTCTGAACTGGATCACTATACGGTACAACGTCAAGGTCTGACTTGGATCACTATACGGTACAACGTCAAGGTCTGAACTGGATCACTATACGGTACAATGTCAAGGTCTGAACTGGATCACTATACGGTACAACGTCAAGGTCTGACTTGGATCACCATCGTACAACGTCAAGGTCTGACTTGATCACTATTACGGTACAACGTCAAGGTCTGACTTGGATCACTATACGGTACAACGTCAAGGTCTGAACTGGATCACAATACGGTACAATGTCAAGGTCTGAACTGGATCACTATACGGTACAACGTCAAGGTCTGACTTGGATCACTATACGGTACAACGTCAAGGTCTGAACTGGATCACTATACGGTACAACGTCAAGGTCTGACTTGGATCACTATACGGTACAACGTCAAGGTCTGAACTGGATCACTATACGGTACAACGTCAAGGTCTGAACTGGATCACTATACCGTACAACGTCAAGGTCTGAACTGGATCACTATTCGGTACAATGTCAAGGTCTGAACTGGATCACTATACGGTACAACGTCAAGGTCTGAACTGGATCACTATACGGTACAACGCCAAGGTCTGAACTGGATCACTATACGGTACAACGTCAAGGTCTGAACTGGATCACTATACGGTACAATGTCAAGGTCTGAACTGGATCACTATACGGTACAACGTCAAGGTCTGAACTGGATCACTATACGGTACAACGTCAAGGTCTGAACTGGATCACTATACGGTACAACGTCAAGGTCTGAACTGGATCACTATACGGTACAACGTCAAGGTCTGAACTGGATCACAATACGGTACAACGTCAAGGTCTGAACTGGATCACTATACGGTACAGCGTCAAGGTCTGAACTGGATCACTATACGGTACAGCGTCAAGGTCTGAACTGGATCACCATCGTACAGCGTCAGGATATTTCCTTATCGGTTTTTGTTGTTGTTTTTTCTTTCTTTTTATGATCATCGCACCCTGGGAAGTTACCTTTGTGCTCACTTTTTTTGTTTTTCTCGTCCTATCTTTCTTCGCCACCTTAATGGCCACAGAAGCTGGCACAGTTTTGTTTGTTTGTTTGTTTTTACAATGCGATGACGATGGTATTGATGAGGATGATACTCATGATGCTATGGAGTTCCATCTAGGATTGAGACTGCGTGACAGGGCTGTACTCTACGCTCACTATCATAATATATCCTGGCGTCAACCAGACCCGAGAGATACAGACACCTGCGGTGTTGGTCAGAAGATTTGAACAACACCCTAAATGACGCATCCACGAAGTGGACGAGACTCGACTGTGTGGTCCCAATCTTCCCAATGAGCCCATAGCACGCCCAACTCTAGGTAGAAGCCGGTTAGAGCCGAAAAAAACAACACAATGATATATCTTTGAAGTGACCGATGGGGATTCGAACCCACAACCTTCCAGTCGGTAGTCTGTTGAGTTAACCACTACACTACGGCGACCGGTTAGATCCTTCCTTATCCTTATCCACCCACAAACACGCGTCCTTTCTCCTCTTGTCCGAACAACCTCCCCACTGCCCCCCCCCCCCCCCCAAATTTATTGCGACGTTAAAATCAGTTCTGCCTACCAACCTCTTGAAACTTCAAAGACGATCTTCATATAGAAGGACTGAATGTATCTTGAAACTGTCGTTTATATAGTGTGTACTGCTTTCGTTTAAATCGCAAGGAAGACTGTCTGTCGCTTGGTAGTGGAAGAGAAGTGGGGACTCAAGATCTGATAGCTCGAGTTCAATCCCAGCTCTCGGCGTTAAAAAAACAGCAACAACAACAACAACAAAAAACAACAACAAAAGCAACAACAAAACGGGTCTGTTCGCTGCCTGTTTTACTATTTCCATTATTCTGGTGATGTGATGTAAGTTTAGAGTCTTAAAGATCCCTCTCCCGCCTCCCGCCTCCCATTCACCCACCCCATACTCTTCCAAATTTCAAAAACCTTGCCATCCCATAGGGTTTTTCTTATGCAGGCTCAGGAAGTCTGCATATAATATCTGGCACATTTGGATGAGCGCATATGGAATTGTCCGAGCATGATGAATCCCTTTTGAACAAACTCCGAACTCAAAACTCCATGGAAGTTTTGTTTGTATTTTTGTGCTTTCTGATATCTTAAGACATGGTACTGCAGTACTCTTGGAAGGCACCTCTAAACATTATAATCATACTGTCTATAACAGCTACAACAACAATAACAACAACAAAATGCCAACATTGCTAAAATATGCAGAATTCGTGAGTTAGGCAGAACCAAAGCTTTTGATAGCGTGCAGGTGTAATAATTTATTACTACTATTACTACTACAAACTACTACTTCTTACTATTACTAATACTTACTACTACTAGTTCTTACTACTACTGCTACTACTGCTACTCCTACAGCTGCTGCTGTTGCAACTACTAATTTCATTTATATGGCTTACATAGCCCACGTCGAAAGCATACTCGTTGCATTTAACAAAAATAGAAAAAGAACACGCGTGCACACACACACACACACATACACGCACACACATACACGCTCACTTATATATATCATCATCAGGTGCCCTACCGCATGGCGTTGGTGATCATGGACTTCCATCCGTCTCTATCTCTCGTTGCCCCCAGCATCTCTCCAACCCTCCTCGTCCCCAGCCACTCTGCAAGTCCGTCCAGCATTTTCTCCCTGGATCTACCCGGTGCTCTCTTTCCCTCCAGCTTTCCATGGAACTCCCCAACATTCTTCTTAGAAACCACATCTCGGCTGCCTCAATCTTGTTCTGGTTTTTGTTTGTTTGACTGTCCAGCCTCACATCCGTACAACAGTATTGGTTCAATATAACACTCAAGAACTCTCTTCCTGATGTTAATTGATAGGCATTTGTTGGTAAGAATGTCTGTCATCTTCCCGAATGCTGTTTTGGCTTGGCCGATTCTGCCGGCTAATTCTGATGTGCATCTGCCGTCTGATGAAATGATCGTTCCCTGGTATTTGAATTTATCAACCTGTGTCAAGGCTGTGCCATTTGCTGTTATTTTGCATGAGGGGATTTCATGTTTTTTACTGATCACCATGACTTCAGTCTTCCTGCTGTTTAGTTCCAGCCCTTTACCTTTGCTTTATATTTCTAGTATAGGTATAGATACATAAATATACATATATACACACACATATGTATATATATATATACACACATATATATGTGTGTATATGTATATATATATAATACATACATATGCATGTATGCATGTATACAGAGAGAGAGAGAGAGAGAGACAGACAGACAGACAGAGAGACAGACAGAGAGACAGACAGACAGACAGACGAGACAGACAGAGACAGACAGACAGACAGACAGAGAGAAATAGAGAGAGAGAAACAAAGAGAGAGAGAGAGAGACATAGATAGATTACAACAATACATAATAGTTTAACAACTACCATAATTATTATTTTGGATTAGTTTGGATGGTAGCATAGCAAAAGCCAATGCAAAATAATGAAAATGCAATACGATATAAAGTAATATACTATAATGTAATGCATGTATCAATGTAACACAATGCCCTACTCTACAACAACACAGGATGCAATCTAATCTAGAAAAAGAACACAACAGAGTATATAACACAATACGATAATGATAAATAACATCACGGCACTGCACAACGCAACAG
>JAPXFY010000030.1:45019988-45022488 GCA_030674185.1 Monoplex corrugatus | reverse complement strand
TGTGTGTGTGTGTGTGTGTGTGTGTGTGTGTGTGTGTGTGTGTGTGTGTGCTTGAGTGAGCATGTGTGTGTATCACTGTATGTGTACAGCTGAGGAAGGGATAGGGGAGAAATTGAGTGGGAAAGAGACTGAAATACTTTAAGAAACTTTTTCAAATCTTTGTTTGTATGTAAATTGTGATGTATGATATGCGAATAGTTCATAATTTGTGAGGAATTTTGATTGTCAAGGTATTAATGCTGTAATACTGAAGTTGTAATGTTTTTCCTGTATATGGATTAGAATTTTTCTGTTTTTATCTTCATTCAAAATATTGATTATAATTTTAGGTACAACTATTGCATGCATAAACACACACACACGCATGCAAACATAGCACACGCACACACACACACACACACACACACTCTCTCTCTCTCTCTCTCTCTCTCTCTCTCTCTCACACACACACACACACACACACACACACATTCTTACAAACACACGCGCACAGCAACGCACACGCACGCACACACACATGTACACACACACGTACGCAAGCACACACACGCAGCAATATATAAACACAGTATGCCTCTTTATTCATATGAAAAATCTGTTAATCTTTCTTCATTACATAAGTCAGTGTTTAAATTTTAATATTCTGTGGTTTCTTATGTGTCTTCTTACTTGTATAGCTTTAATGTTTGTTGTTATCTTATTGTGTATGTAATTGTGAACATTTTTTTTTTATCACCTTTTGCCTTTCTTGCGAAATGTAAAGCGCTGGTGAGCATGTTTTTATATGGAATATGCGCTATACAAATAAACATTATTATTATTATTATTATCCTCTATTGTTGGCCATCTTTCATCCTCTATTGTTGGCCATCTTTCATCCTCTATTGTTTGCCATCTTTCATCCTCTATTGTTGGCCATCTTCCATCCTCTATTGTTGAGCACCTTCCATCCTCATTTGTTGGTCATCTTCCATCCTCTATTGTTGGCCATCTTCCATCCTCTGTTGTTCGCTGTCTTCCATCCTCTATTGCTGGCCATCTTCCATCCTCTATTGTTGGCCATCTTCCATCCTCTATTGTTGGCCATCTTCCATCCTCTATTGTTGGCCATCTTCCATCGTTTATTGTTGACCATCTTCCATCCTTTATTGTTGGCCATCTTCCATCTTCTTTTGTTGGCCATCTTCCATCCTCTATTGTTGACCATCTTCCTTCCTCTATTGTTGGCCATATTCCATTCTCTATCGTTGGCCATCTTCCATCCTTTATTGTTGACCATCTTCCATCCTCTATTGTTGGCCATCTTCCATCCTCTATTGTTGGCCATCTTTCCATCCTCTATTGTTGGCCATCTTCCATCCTCTATTGTTGGCCATCTTCCATCCTCTATTGTTGGCCATATTCCATCCTCTATTGTTGGCCATCTTTCATCCTCTATTGTTGGCCATCTTTCATCCTCTATTATTGGCCATCTTTCATCCTCTATTGTTGGCCATCTTCCTTCCTCTATTGTTGGCCATCTTCCTTCCTTTATTGTTGACCATCTTCCATCCTCTATTGTTGGCCATCTTTCTTCCTCTATTGTTGACCATCTTTCATCCTCTATTGTTGGCCATCTTCCTTCCTCTATTGTTGGCCATCTTTCATCCTCTATTGTTGGCCATCTTTCATCCTCTATTGTTGGCCATCTTCCTTCCTCTATTGTTGGCCATCTTCCATCCTCTATTGTTGGCCATCTTACACCCTGTCCTTTCCCACTCCCCGCATTCTTCTGCATGTTTTACAACCTGAACTCAGGAATAAAATCACACAATAAACGCACATCAGTAGATACATTGACAGTTTTACAATATATCGTAACTATACAACATTGGATAATTACTATGTATTGCAGTAATATAAGTACTGGTGACGACTTAATGGCATTTTCCAACTCACTGGTATTTTCGTAAGATTTTTTTTAATTCATGCGCCTTTTGATGACACGAAAAAAAGAAATCTGGACTCATTGTGTCTGTCATGAAAATTTGCTACTTTGAGTAATTATTTTAAGTGGTGTTCTAGCCGAATCTTTGAGGAATTTTACTCTAATATATGAGTAAGGACACGATCGCCAATGCCATGCGAAAGGGCACATGATGATGATGATGATGATGATGATGATGATGATGATGATGATGATGATGATCTGTCTAAGTGGGATATTCAGATACAATGTATAAGATACTCGTTTTCAGTATGTGTCTTTCAAAAATGTACGTGCCTTTTTGTGAATACTTTCACTATGACGATGTGAATTGTTATCCAGCGGTAGTACATTAAATCTTGATTGAGTGATTGCAACTCTGAAACAGTATGTATCCATGTCAGATTTTTTTTTTCAAAAATTGTTTTGAACAAATTACAGCACTCATGTCCATCACAATCTCTGATAATTCTGGTCCATTCTTGGATTAACACATCACCAAATCTTTGTCTAAACATGTTTAAAAGTAGTTTC
>JAPXFY010000030.1:44979988-44984988 GCA_030674185.1 Monoplex corrugatus | reverse complement strand
CTTCTTCTTCTTGGCGTACGCTGCTACACAATCAGCTGAGTCCGGGTGATGAATGCAGCCATCTTTTCCAGCTCCTGTCTGCAGCCATGGAGTTTGGTTGTCAGCGGAGTGTCTGTCGGCCACACGTCCTGTCTTGCCACCTGGTTGAAGGGGACATCTTTGGAGTATATGCTCCGTGGTTTGGTCTTCTTGACCGCAGGGACAGGTTGGGGAGGGCGCCAGCTTCAGTTTGCGGTACATGTGGCTGTTCAGCCTATTTGTGACCAGTGGCTCAACCTCACCAGGACAACTTGCTGCTCTCTAGACAACAGGTGGTAGTCATCCCTGTGTCGTCTCGGCATGGAAAGCGCCCTGATGATGCTCCTCTTCTCACTGTAGCTGACGCTGTTGTTAGGTTGCTCTTCTCTGGCTCCCTCCTTAGCAAGGATATCAGCTCGCTCATTCCCGGAGGCTCCACAGTGGGCTGGAATCCACTGCAGAACTGCTCTTCTGGTTGTGGCAACCTGGTGCAGAGCTCTAGACAGGAGGGGGAGGTGTTGTTCTGGCATGCCTGCAGCACGGAGAGGGCACAGACAGGAAGACAACTTGTCTGCAGTCACAGTCTGTAGCCTGAATCATGGAGGCCGCCTGCATGAGTGCTTCTGTCTCAGCACGGTAGTTTCTACAGTGTCTTCCAGTGGCGACACTTGCTGTTGTTGTTTGTCCTCCTGGGAAAAGGACAAGGATGCCTGCACCCCCGTTGGCTACAGCGTTGGTTGCTGACCCGTCGGTGTATACAATGTTGCAGATACTGTGTGCTCATTGTAGTAACAGTCTACTATTGCCATCTGGTTATAGTGAGTTTTTGCTCTAAACTGAAGGTGTTATAAAAGTTACAGCCACATTGAGAAGTACAAATGTGGTCAAAGTTTCTCCCCCTTCTCTGTCTCTCTGTTCTGTGTCTCTCTCTTTCTTTCTTTCTTTCTCTGAATCTTTGTCTCTCTGTCTCTTGTCACTCTGTCTCTGTCTCTCTTTGTCTCTCTGTCTTCTGTCTGTCTGTCTGCTCTCTCTCTTCCTGTCTTTCTTTTTTTCTCTGAATCTCTGTCTCTCTGTCTCTTTGTCTCTCTGTCTCTGTCTCCGTTTCCCACTCTCTCTCTCTCTCTCTCTCTCTCTCTTTCTCATCTCTCTTTCTCTCTCTCTCTCTCTCTTTTCTTCTTCTTTTTCTTGAATCTCTGTCTCTCTGTCTCTTGGTCTCTCTGTCTGTCTGTTTCTGTCTCTGTCTTTCTCTCTCTCTCACAAAGACACACACACACACACACACACACACACACACACACACACACACACACACACACACACACACACGATATATATATATATATATATATATATATATATATATATATATATATCGTGTGTGTGTGTGTGTGTGTGTGTGTGTGTGTGCGTGTGTTGTATTATGTATATGTATGTATGCTCACATACATACATACATACACTAGCGCGCTCGAGCACACACACACACGAACACCCACCCACTCAACACACACCCACACACCCAACTACACCCCCCCACACACACACACGCATACGTATGCATTTGCGCGCACACTGTTCTCCCTTATCTCCATTACTTGTTTTTAACCTTCAAGTATTGCAATTAAAGATGAAATGTCAAATCACGGGTCATGAGAGAGACAGAGAGACAGAGAGAACAGAGGAAGAGAGAGAGAGACAGAGAAGAGAGAGAGAGACGAGAGAGAGAGAGAGACAGAGAGAGAGAGAGAGAGAGAGAGAGAGAGAGAGAGAGAGAGAGAGAGAGAGAGGAGAGAGAGAGAGAGAAATAAAAATAATAGAACTTCAATTTCTTCATCTTAATAGACGAAGACGGTGATGTCATTATAGAGTAATAGCTTTCTTGGATGGAGAGCGATGGTTTTGGTTTTAATGATAGTGAATCGGCGTATTTCTCCTCTAAGCCATCTTTTAATTTCATCTCCTCTGTGTGTCTGTATCTGTCTGTCTGCCTTTTGTCTGTCTGTCTGTCCATCTCTGTTCTCTCTCTCGTGTGTCTGTTTATATGTCTGCCATCCGTCCGTCTCTGGGTGTCTGTCTGTTTGTTTGTATGACTGCTTGTCTGTCTGTCTGTGTCTCTGTCTATCTATCTATATTTCTGTCTATCTGTCTGTCTACCTATGTGTCTGTCTGTCTATCCATCTTTCTATCTGTCTGTCTGTCTGTCTATCTATCTATCATCATCTATCTGACTATCTGATTATCCTTCTCTTTATCCATCTATCCCTGTCTGTCTGTCTGTCTGTCTGTCTCTATCTATCTATCTATCTATCTATGTATCTATGTATTCTATCTATGTATCTACCTATCTATCTATCTATCTATCTATCTATCTATCTATCTATCTGTCTGGTCTATCTATTTATCTATCTCTGTCTGTCTGTTTTTAATCATCTATCTATCTATTATCTATCTATCTTTTCTATCTAGTCTATCATCTATTATCTGTCTTGTCTGTCTGTCTAATCATCTATATATCTATCTATCTATCTGTTTGTCTGTCTGTCTAATCTCATTGTCTATCTGTCTATCTTTGTCTGTCTTGTCTATCTATTCTGATCTGTCTCATTTTTCTATCTGTCTATCTGTACTTTTGTCTGTCTTATTGTCTATCTATCTATCTGTCTGTCTGTCTATCTTTTCTTCTATTTGTCTATCTGATCTATTTATCTATCTATTCTATCATTTATCTATCTTCTGTCTGTCTATCTGTCTATCTATCAATTTATCTATCTATCTATCTATCTATATATCTATCTATACTATACTATCTATCTGTCTATCTATCTATCTATCTATTATTATCTATCTACTATCTACATATCTACTCTACTATCTATCTATCTATCTATCTATCTATCTATCTTCTATATATCTTTATTTCTATCTAGCTACCCACCATCTAATCACTCTATCATATCTACACCTACACAACCACCTACTACTATCATCCCACTAATTATCTCTGTATCTGATTATTGTCTGTTTTCTCTATCTCCTGTTGATACCGTGCGCGCGCGCCGCTATCACACCACCACTACCACATCATCACAACATCACTTATCTTTCCTGTTCTCTGTTATGTCTGCTTTATGTGTGTCTGTCTCTGTCTGTCTCTGTTCTCTGTCTTGTCCGTTCTGTTCTCTCTTTTCTCTCTCTTTTCTTCTCTCTCTCTCTTCCTTCTTCTCTCTTCTTCTTCCCTCTTCTCTCTCTCTTGTATGTTGCACACGTATTGGGTGACTTGCTTCTTCTTCTTGTTCTTGTTCTTCTTTCTTGTTCTTGTTTTGTTGTTGTTGTTGTTCTTCTTTTGTTCTTGTTCTTCTTGTTCTTTTCTTCTTCTTCTTTTCTTCTTCTTCTTCTTCTTTTCTTCTTCTTCTTCTTTTCTTTCTTTTCTTCTTCTTCTTCTTCTTCTTGCTTCTTTTCTTCTTCTTCTTTTCTTCTTCTTCTTCTTCTTCGTTCTTCTTCTTCTTTTCTTCTTTTCTTCTTCTTCTTGTTCTTTTTCTTTCTTCTTCTTGTTCTTCTTCTTTTCTTCTTCTTCTTCTTCTTCTTCTTCTTCTTCTTCTTCTTCTTCTTCTTCTTCTTCTTCTTCTTCTTTTCTTCTTTTCTTCTTCTTCTTCTTTCTTCTTCTTCTTCTTCTTCTTCTTCTTCTTGTTCTTCTTCTTCTTTTCTTCTTCTTCTTTTCTTCTTCTTCTTCTTCTTCTTCTTCTTCTTCTTCTTCTTCTTCTTCTTCTTCTTCTTCTTCTTCTTCTTCTTCTTCTTCTTCTTCTTCTTCTTCTTCTTCTTCTTCTTCTTCTTCTTCTTCTTCTTCTTCTTCTTCTTCTTCTTCTTCTTCTTCTTCTTTCTTCTCTTCTTCTTCTTCTTCTTTCTTCTTCTTCTTCTTCTCTCTCTCTTCTTCTTTTTCTTCTTCTCCTCCTCCTCCTCCTCCTCTTTTTCTTCTTTTTGTTGTTGTTGTTGTTGTTGTGTTCTCCTCCTCCTTTTTCTTCTCGTTATTATTGTTGTTGTTGTTACTCTTAAGGTAGTCATTTAGTTTCATGTTTGCTTGTCTGTTTGACTGGTTTTCTTTGTTAGTTAGTTGGTTAGTTAGTTGTTGTTTGTTTGTTGTGTGTTTGTCTGTTTGTTTGTTTGTTTGTTTGTGTGTGTGTGTGTTTGTTTGTGTGTTTGTTTGTTTGTACCGTTTTAGTTTGCTCATAAAGGCGGTTTACAGTGCAGATGACAGCCATATGCATTATACCATAGCTGAAGTGTAATTGTTGCTGGGATTTTTCGATCCTGACCGGATCCGACACAGTTCTTAACGAGAGAGATTTAAACCCATGCTTTCAAACTAGAAGACGAAGTTTCTGTTTTCTTTTCTTTTTTTTTTTCTTCTTGTTTTGCTTTTTTTCATTCTTTTTAAAATTTTTTTGACCAGTCAAGCCATGATTGCAGATAAAATCTAACTACGTTTTTAGTCCTCTTCTCTCAATGGACGAAGCAGCTGGGAAGTTTTTAGTCTTTTTCTCCTAATTTTTGTAATTGTGACCTCCCACCACGAAATCAGTCTTAAATTAACTCGCAGTCAGTTGAACAGCACTAGGAGCTGAAAAGGTGACTGAGGGTCTGTCTGGGGTGTTTTGACTTTTTCTCAGAATTGATTTCTGTAAATTATAATCTATCCCCCACAGACATTTTTTCTTGAAAAAAATATTATTAGTCAATTTAAAATGTATTTTAATGCACTGATCGCAGCAGAAAGAACGCAATTTCCTACCAAAAGTACCTCTTTTTGTATCTTATTGTGAACCGTAACCTTGTACAGTACCCGCACATGTAATATACTGACAGAAATCTCTTTGGCGCACCTTTCGGATAATGACAGCTAAAATTAGAAACAAACCGGGTTGAAGCCACAAAACAAAGAAATTTGAGGAAAATGTGTTGGAGAGCACACAAAAACTTTAGAGGCC
>JAPXFY010000030.1:44959988-44974988 GCA_030674185.1 Monoplex corrugatus | reverse complement strand
CAAAGGGTCTTCTGGATGGAGCAGTCGACTGGGAGTGTACAGCAGACCTCCCAGAGTGGAGAAATTACCCAGATGTCATCAGCAAGACAGGCATGAGACCAGACATCGCTCTCCACTCTGACTCCTCGAAACAAGTGATTCTGATAGAACTCACTGTGCCATACGAAAGCAGAATGGAAGAAGCACATATCTACAAGACCGAAAAATACGCCGGTCTTGCCAGCACCCTGAAGAAAGCAGGTCTGCGGGTCAAAATCTTCGCCATAGAGGTCGGGGCAAGAGGGTTTGTGGCACCTCCGCTTATGATCTCATGAAACAACTCGCCATTTCTGGGAAGAAGAGGACTAGAGCCCTTAAAGCGATGGCAGAGGCAGCAGAAAGGAGCTCAAGCTGGATCTGGGCAAGGAGGAACCAAAAAAAGTGAACTTCATAAGGATTAAATTCCCTACAGATGATGTGTGCCCCGTTAGCACATTGGTAAAACCGCGTACCGCAGTTCTGAAGCGCAGAATCGCCCAGGTTCGATCCCCGGCGTGGAAAAAAAAAAAAAAAAAAAAAATAGACAACAGCAGAAGGGCATCCAGGAGTCATGACCTGGATGTGGCCCGGCCCCCCGAGAGTGTAAGGAATTCAGGGCCGAAACACTTGTCTAAAGGGGGTTACTTCTCTGAAGACCTTCTGTTGTCTAGCTCTCCCTAGAGTTTCTTTCTACCTGCACATGGTCAGTCCATTGACTTCCGGGAATAGTTCGGAGGACATTCGGGAAAGACCGAAGGACACTGGAAAGACTAGATCTGCGGGCTTTGTGGGTTGGCTTCCCACCTTGCCTTTGATAACATGCCACGAGTTTTCCAAATGAAAGATGCTCCCAGGATTCACCGAAAGGGGGAGAGAATGATGAATCCATCGGCACTGACTCCATCACGACTGGAAACGCACAACGGACCATGATTAATGACCAGTTGGAATTTCCGTGTGCGTGTGGAAGGAGATTCACCACCAAACGCGGCATGAAGATCCACAGGACAAAAATGGGCTGTTTGAAGACACATACGAACCAGCAGCAGCGCACTGCGATAGCAGGTGAGACGTTGGATGACCAAGGCCAGGAATTAAACCATAGTGCCAAGGACATCCACGCTGACGGTTCTGATGCGGATTTTGCACAAGCTCTTAACGCCAAACGTGGAAAACTCAATTTGCCGCCTGCCGGTGCAAAAGAACAATGGGAGAAAATTAGATGAGGAACTTGTCCTTAAGCTGAATGCGCTAATAGGGAACAGTACGCTGGAACACAAACTTGACACATACGGAGACATCATATACTCTATCTGCAGAGACACTTATGGAGTGAAGCAGCCAAAGACAAAAACGCCTCCCCAGAAATCCAGAAGACAGCAACAGATGGAGAGCATCCGGAGGGAGAAAAGGAAGCTTAAAAAGCGAATGAAAACTGCCTCAAAATTCGAGAAGCAAGGGCTCCTGGAACTCTGGAAAGATCTGAAGGCCAAACACAATGCTCTCAGCAAAGTGGAATCAGCAAGGCGAAGAAAGAGCAAAAAGAAGAAGACTCAAGATCGTTTCTTCAAAGATCCCTTTGACTTTGCAAGAAAGCTGTTTGAACAACCCAAATCAGGGACTCTCACAGTGGGCAAGGAAACCCTAGAGCAGCATCTCAGGGAAACATATTCCGATTCTCAGCGCGAGGCACCACTTGAAATCCAAAATCTGGTTTGGCCTGCAGCGCCAGAAGGAAAATTCAATAACAAACCACCAACACTGGATGAAGTGAAGAACGTAGTAAAGAAAGCCAGAGCCAAGTCAGCACCTGGACCAAACGGAATACCATACCTGCTCTACAAGAAATGCCCAAAAGTGCTCGAGTGGCTCCACAAGATGATTCGATCAGCATGGAGGAACCAGAAGATCAGCGACCAATGGATGAGAGCTGAAGGAGTGTACATTCCGAAGGAGCAGAACTCCAGCAGCATCAATCAGTTCAGGCCAATATCACTTCTGAACGTCGAGGGGAAAATCTTCTTCTCTGTTATGGCAGCAAGATTGACAAAATACCTGACTGAAAACAAGTATCTGGATATGTCAGTCCAAAAGGGAGGCATACCAGGAATGCCTGGATGCTTGGAACATGCCACGTTGATTTGGGATGCCATCCAAAAAGCAAGAACAGAGAAGAGAGACATTGACGTAGTTTGGCTTGATCTGGCGAATGCATATGGATCAGTTCCACACGATATGATCCAGCTGGCTCTTGAAATGTATCACATCCCAGAAAACATCCGAACAATGCTGAGGAAGTATTTCCAAGGGTTCTCAATGCGGTTCTCTACCAAAGAATACACCACGGACTGGATAGACCTAGAGGTGGGCATTGCAATGGGCTGTGCAATCTCTCCCATACTGTTCGTGTTGGCAATGGAAGTCATCTTGAAAGCTGCAATGAAGAGTTCAGGTCCAGTGAATCTGGGAGATGGATACCAGATGCCTCCTCTGAAAGCTTTCATGGATGACACAACAGTCTTGTCCACGGATGAGGAAGAGACACACCAAATCATAAAGCAGCTGGATGAGCTGGTGGCCTCTTCAAGAATGAGGTTCAAACCTAAGAAATCCGAAGTCTCTCACTGCGAAAAGGAAAAGTGGCAGATTCAGTCAAATTCATGGTAGCCAACCAAGCCATCCCCACTGTCACAGAAGAGCCAGTAAAAAGTCTCGGAAGATGGTATGATGACTCCCTGAAAGACACACAAAGGGGATGTGAAACCAAGCAAACAGCAGAAGAAGCCTGAAGAAAATAGATAACTGCGGACTGCCAGGCAAATACAAAGTCTGGTGTCTACAGTTCATGCTGATACCAAAGCTGCTGTGGCCACTGCTAATCTATGACATTTGCACCAGCACAGTCGAAGCAATGGAAGCCAAAATCAACAAATACACAAGAAAATGGCTCGGTGTCCCACCTGGTCTCACTGATGTTGCATTCTACTGTCGTCAAGCAATGCTGAAGCTACCTCTGAAATCCATAGTGGAGGAATACAAAGTTGGAAAAGCAAGACTGTTGAGCATGCTGGAGGAATCGGAGGACAATATCGTGAGAGCAGTTCATCCAAAGCTGAGAACTGGCAGAAAGTGGAAAGTCCAAGAGGCTGTAAACAATGCCAAGAGAAACCTCAGCATCAAAGAAATAATTGGACACACGCAAACCAACAGACAGGGACTGGGAGCAACAAAAATGCAGTGGTGGTCCAAAGCCAAAGGGAAGGGAAAAAGAGACATGATCATACAGGAGTTGAAGGAAGAAGAAGATGTCAAAAGAGTGCAGAAGGCAGTCCAGCAAGGTCAACAGGGGCAATGGACAACATGGGATAGTGCACTCCAAAGAAGTCTCAGCTGGAACGATATGTGGCACATGGCTCCTCTAAGGATAAGCTTCCTCCTCAGATCTGTATATGACCTGCTCCCCTCGAATGCAAACTTAGTGAAATGGGGAAAGCAGACGACCCAGCATGTCCGCTCTGTCAGAAGAAACAAACAGTGGAACATGTCCTAAGCTCTTGCAAAGTAGCGCTAGCCCAAGGAAAGTATACATGGAGGCACAACCAAGTTCTGAAAGTGATCACAGATGTGGTTAGCGAAAAAACCATGACCCCAAACGCACCAATTGCTATGACAACGTTCTACAAAGCAGGAGGGAAACAGGTCTGGCCCGAAAGGGCTATGACAACCAGCACATTGCCAAAGGGTCTTCTGGATGGAGCAGTCGACTGGGAGTGTACAGCAGACCTCCCAGAGTGGAGAAATTACCCAGATGTCATCAGCAAGACAGGCATGAGACCAGACATCGCTCTCCACTCTGACTCCTCGAAACAAGTGATTCTGATAGAACTCACTGTGCCATACGAAAGCAGAATGGAAGAAGCACATATCTACAAGACCGAAAAATACGCCGGTCTTGCCAGCACCCTGAAGAAAGCAGGTCTGCGGGTCAAAATCTTCGCCATAGAGGTCGGGGCAAGAGGGTTTGTGGGCACCTCCGCTTATGATCTCATGAAACAACTCGCCATTTCTGGGAAGAAGAGGACTAGAGCCCTTAAAGCGATGGCAGAGGCAGCAGAAAGGAGCTCAAGCTGGATCTGGGCAAGGAGGAACCAAAAAAGTGAACTTCATAAGGATTAAATTCCCTACAGATGATGTGTGCCCCGTTAGCACATTGGTAAAACCGCGTACCGCAGTTCTGAAGCGCAGAATCGCCCAGGTTCGATCCCCGGCGTGGAAAAAAAAAAAAAAAAAAAAAAAAATAGACAACAGCAGAAGGCATCCAGGAGTCATGACCTGGATGTGGCCCGGCCCCCCGAGAGTGTAAGGAATTCAGGGCCGAAACACTTGTCTAAAGGGGGTTACTTCTCTGAAGACCTTCTGTTGTCTAGCTCTCCCTAGAGTTTCTTTCTACCAATCAGAAGAGAAACAACTATGATCACGTACACGTTGTGGCCTTTTCTTAAGGCATAACTAGGAAAATGAAGGATATCGAGATTACTCAGATGTATGTCAAGTTGTGAACGTAGGGCGTCATAGTCAGTGAGATCAAATCCTTTGTTAAAGTCTAGAAAATAAAAAGAATTTCTTATAAATGTGTTTCATTTATGACTAACAGATAAAATTGGTCATGTTAGAAAAGAGTATGTTGTGTGATAATCTCGAGGAAACTGATAGACATAACCGAAATAATGAGTGGCATCCCATGAATTTCATCATGTACTTGTGAGCATATCTTTCAACTGGTTTAGAGATAATTATAAGATAATGGTAATTGTTGGCCTGTAAATCTGAATAGTATCTTTGGCCTATTGTCTACAGTAAAAAGATAAGTTTACTGTCTGTGTTTTATTGCTATTATGTTATCATCATCGTTATCATTATTATTATTATTATGATTATGATGATATGATGATGATGATGATTATTATTAATTATTGTTATTATTATTAATAATAATATATAATTATTATTAATTATTATATATTGGCAAGTATCGTCTGATCAATACATAGAATGAATATGCATGTTAGGGTTTCAACAATATAAGGTTCAGATACTTCTTGAATTTCACGATACACCTCATCAAGACAGGACGATTTTTTTGTTTGTATTGAAGATGTATTTTCTGACCCCACAAACGGTGAAAAAAAAAAGAAAAAAACAATAGCGAGAGATTGGTTTGTTTTATTTTTCCGTTGACAGATACGGACAAGTGGTTCATTACAGGTATATTGCGTTTTGTTGTAGGTGTATTGAGTTTTGTTGCAAGTATAATTGCGTTTTGTTGTAGGTATATTGCGTTTTGTTGTAGGTGTATTGTGTTTTGTTGCAGGTACATTGCGTTTTGTTGTAGGTTATTGCGTTTTGTTGTAGGTATATTGCGTTTTGTTGTAGGTATATTGCGTTTTGTTGTAGTGTATTTCGTTTTGTTGTAGGTATATTGAGTTTTGTTGTAGGTATTTCCGTTTTGTTGTAGGTATATTTCGTTTTGTTGTAGGTATATTGAGTTTTGTTGTAAGTATATTGTGTTTTGTTGTAGGATATTGATGTTTTGTTGCAGGTATATTGGTTTTGTTGTAGGTGTATTGTGTTTTGTTGTAGGTGTATTGTTTTTGTTGTAGGTATATTGTTTTTGTTGTAGGTATATTCCGTTTTGTTGTAGGTATATTGCGTTTTGTTGCAAGTATATTCGTTTTGTTGCAGGTATTTTGTGTTTTGTTGTAGTATATTGGTTTTTGTTGTGGTATATTGCGTTTTGTTGTAAGTATATTGCGTTTTGTTGTAGGTTATTGCGTTTCGTTGTAGTATATTGCGTTTTGTTGAAGGTACATTGCGTTTTGTTGCAGTATATTCGTTTTGTTGTAGGGATATTTGCGTTATTGTTGAGGTATATTGGTTTTGTGTAAGGTATGTTGGTTTTGTTGAGGTATATGGTGTTTTGTTGCAAGTATATTGGTTATTGTTGTAAGGTATATTCTCATAATTGGCTGAGTAATGTTGCGCTTGTTTAATTGCTTAGAATGATGCGTTTTGTTGTCCAATAAATTTGCGTGTTTTTGTTGCATGGAATCAACATTTCGAACCAATTCGTTGTAGGCGTATATTCTGGCTTTGTTTGTTATGCAGGCTATTAGCAAGTTTTCATCTAATTAAATTTTCTGTGTTCTGATAGCATTTGTGTAGTTTATTTGAATGCTTTTTGCTTGCCGGCAATCGCGTTATTTCTATCAATCTGCATCGAAATGATCTTACCCAATATTAAACTTCTCAACCTATCACCAGCTTCCTTGCGTTAACTTGTGGATAGAGGGGATTCATGGTTATGATCACATTTTGATTTGCTACATGGTTGCCAAGCTAGGAGCTGGTAACAGGGTCTTGAATCAAGGTTTATAGATTTGGTAGTGTTTGTTAAAGAATACAATAGAATTGAGGTTTTAGCTTGATTTGGTTCAAGCTTTTAAGTCGACAACCCATCAGTGATGAATATGGCCGATCGGATAACCATTCCAGATGGGAAAGGGGACTTATCTAATCTAACAACTTTACCACCAGACCAACAATATTGTTTAAATGGGTCAATGTGAAAAAATGCGCAGTTTAATTAGTACAACACATTGAGTTGTGATAACGACTCAAACCAACAGAGCTACTAGTTAACCACGCCAAGAATTACGGACAAATGAACCCTACTAAAAAAGTTAAACTGTTAAGATCATGTTTGTTTTGTTATGTTTTTTATAGTTTTTTGTGGGGTTAGTGGGGTGGGGGAGCGTTAAGAAGAAGGACTGTATCGTTTATGCCAATTTCTATCATGAATGTTAATTTTAGTTTGGCTTTTGATGTATTCCGTTTAACTTTCGCTATTTTGCTTTTATAAATGGTGTTTTTGAAGCACCTTCATCAACTGATCATCATCAAGGATCAAGCAGCATCCATAACCAGGGAATGCATAGGCCGCATAGGCGTTGGAGATTAGGAGTCATGAGACTCTATATGGTGCGCAAGATAACATGCACCTCCATTGTCCCAAGCCACTCGCAGGATCCTGTCGTAATGTAGTACACCCCGGTCTTGACCGGTTGACTCTCTTCTTCACGTTTTTCCGTTAGAAGCACAGGTGTCCAATTCCAGTTTCCAAAATAAAATGTGTATAAACAAGATGCTGTCTTTTTAACTTTTCTTATGAATGACTTAATGTGTTGCATTCCATCAAGAACGTAACCGTGTGTAGATTTTTGTGCTGTCGATGGGAACTCCAATCTTCCAGAAACCACATCTCGGCTGCCTCAATCTTGTTCTGGCTTTGTTTGTTAACTGTCCACGCCTCGCAGCCTTACAACAGTATTGGTTCTATCTAACATTCAAGAACTCTCTTCCTGATGTTAATTGATAGGCATTTGTTGGTAAAAATGCTTTTCATCTTCTTGAATGCTGTTTTGGCTTGGCCTGGGCAATTCTGCTGGTTATTTCTGATGTGCATCTGCCATCTGGTGAAATGATCGTTCCCAGGTATTTAAACTTATCAACCTGTCTCAAGGTTGTGCCGTTTGCTGTTAATTTGCATGAGGGGATTTCATGTTTTTTACTGATCACCATAGTTTCCATTATACTCTTGGTTAGCTAACGTGGTGGTTACAGGGTTTTTCGCTCGTTTATGTCGTTTGAGAGCGTGTTTGTTAAAGACATGACATATCATTTGTTACCACATTGCTAGGGCTTCTTTAAGACGTGTAAATTTCGATATAATAAAACAAAGCTGTTGATAAATCAGAAACGAATGCAGTTTGATGAAACATATGTGTGTCCTTTCGATTTTATCTATTTGACAGACTGAAAGGTCTGTGCAATTTATACATAGTTGCTGATGAGCAATTTAGGCTTAGGTGCGTCCATAAATATTTCTGATTTATTTGTGTAAATGTGAAAAAAATGTTCTTGAAAAACGTGTTATTGTACTTGATTCTGTGATAAGAAATTTTAAAAAAGACTACAAGTTAAATACCAAGAATAGCGTAGTTCCAGCAGATCTACAATACAATCGTTAAACAAGAGATTATCAGCATCACGTTTGCTTTTGTTAACGTGGTCTAATATTATAACCGAGTTCTCATCAATCATAATTCACAGCTGGGTTACTGTATATGCATAGCAGATAAAGACAGGAAGGAGTCTGGTTCGAATTCTAACCAAAATATGTCCATCTGAAATGTTTTCTAGGTCTTGGCGTTGTGAAATGATATTTCAACACTGCTATGTACACACTTCCATCATTTATAGGCCATTTTATGAGGAAGGGGGATTTGGAGCACCTGGTCACAACGGGAAAGCTGAAGGGAAAGAGAGCACCAGGTACACCCAGGGAGAAAATGCTAGACGGACTTGCAGAGTGGCTGAAGACGAGGAGGGTGGAGGAGATGCTTGGGGCGGCAAGAGATAGAGACAGATGGAAGTCCATGATCGCCAACGCCATGCGGCAGGGCACCTGATGATGATGATGTATGTACACACACAGCAACGCTACTTTGAGCTGGGATCTGACTACCTCTTCTTACTACGTTGTATTCTGCGATGTTAGAAAAAGCACTAGAAAGAGTGTTACCAAATAAGTTGTAAAATAATATTGAATTATGAAAACAAATAAGCGATATTTAGTAACTTTGTTGCGTAGAGAAAAGACATTCAGATGACCTGTTTGCAGTATATTCAATATGAAAGTAACACGATGATGAAAATGAAAGGGAAGTTTGTAGATGAAAATGAAAGGGAAGTTTGTCAATGGAAAGAAAACGTATATATATATACAAACTATAATCAAAGGACATAACTCTTGGGAATTATCTCCCATGTTGTATAGAACTTTTCAAATCTTAGATTTGAGAAGTTCTATACAACATGAGTTAGATCTGAGAAGTTCTATACAACATGGTTAGATCTGAGAAGTTCTATACAGCATGGGAGATAATTCTCAAGAGTTATGTCCTTTGATTATATTATAAAAATTTCTCTGCTTCCCTCTTATTTCTTTGGTATATACAAACTGTTACGGTGAAAGAACTAGAAGACGAATAAGTGTGGCTTTTGCTACAAATGTATGCCAGAACAGAATGCAGTCCACTTACAGTATTTAAATTACATAACATAGCTAGATTTAAAGTATACGTAGGAGAAAAGAGAGAGCAGTAGTAGGAGGAGTTGGAGGAGGAGAGAGAGAGAAAGAGAAGAGAGAGAAGAGAGAGAGAGAAGAGAGAGAGAAGAGAGTGGGAGAAAGAGACAAGAGAGAGAGAGAGACAGAGACAGAGAGAGACAGAGAGAGACAGAGACAGAGAGAGAGACAGAGAAGAGAGAGAGAGAGACAGAGAAGAGAGAGAGAGAAGAGAGAAGAGAGAAGAGAGAGGGAGAAAGAGACAAAGAGAGAGAGAGAAAAAAGAAAAGGATAGGAGAGAGAGAGCGAAGAGAGAGAGAGAGAGAAAAGGAGAAATAGGAGAGAGGCAGAGACAGAGACAGAAGAAGAGACAGAGAAGAGAGAGAGAGAAGAGAGAGAAGAGAGAGCTAGAGAAGAAAGAGAAGAGAGAGAGAGAGAGAGAGAAGAGAGAGGGAGACAGAGACAAAGAGAGAGAAAGAGAGAGAAAAAGAAAAGGAGAGATAGAAGGAGAGAGAGAGAGATAGAAAGAGATAGAGAGAGAGAGAGATAGAAAGAGAGAGAGAAAAAGAGAAAGATAGAAAAAGAGAGAGAAAGAGACAGAGATAGAAAGAGATATATATATATATATAGAAAGAGAGAGAGAGAGATAGAAAGAGAGAGAGAGAGAGCGAAAAAGAAAGAGAAAAAGAGTGTGTGTGTGTGTGTGTGTGAGAGAGCGAGAGCGAGAGAGAGAGCGAGAGAGACACAAGAGAGAGAGAGAGAGAGGAGAGACAGAGAGAGAACTTGATAATAGATATTAAACAAAACAAAATAAATGAATAAACAAACAGATAAATAAGTAAAGATGCAAAAAAAAACTAAAAAACCTGTTAGTGCTCCTTTGGAGTGACAGAATTGTTATTTTCATGAAAATGACTTCGCAAGCATTTGTGTGATTTCAAAAACAGAGGCACAGACACAAACTGTTTCAGTATTGGTGTTTGTAAGGGATAACAGTAACAGTGTTGGTCACAACAAAAGTTCTTTGTCAAACCCAACATAAACAACAAGGAAACAACATCAAAAGCCAAATCAACAACAATTGATCAGAATATAAGCAAAACAGACAAAGTGTAAAAGTAAGTTTGAATGTGGCACATCGTGCCTCAGTTGGTTGGCAATTTGGTATGGAGCAAAAAACTGTCATGCAATGGAGTTAACCAGAAAGTTGTAAACTTATGCAGACTTCGTATCTTACAACATTGAAAAATCAAAATCTTACTTACGCACTTGATATCAGTCTTAATTTAAAGACATACATTCAAATGTGTAAGGGTATAAGGTCAATACAAATTATAATACTACAACGTGTAAGTCCATTAAACAAAAATACAAGAAACCATATATTTAAGGGTATGATTTTTTTTTAAAATGGTGATTTTGTTGTTTTGTTGTTCTTTTCATTTTATTGTTGTTACTGCTACTTCTGTAGTTGTTGTTGCTATTGTTGTTGTCAACATTAATGTTATCCCTTGATACACGGGCGAACATATTAAGATGGACAGAGCATTAGAAATATCACTACTGTTTCTCCATATAGGAAAATCCCGACGATTAATTTCGAAGTTTTTTAACAGTGGTAACTTAAATGTTCATGACCTTTTCTGTTTGGGGACAACAGGTATACGTTTGGCAATTTGTTTATTCATGAGGGAATATAAATAAAACCAATGTGTAAAGACTCCTTCAGAATAACTGTTTGGTCTTCGGTTTACCGGATGAAAAATTGACTTGGAGCAAACTTTCAGTGTTTTCAGCATGACTTTCTCATAAAAAAGCTCATGGATACAAGTCGATATTTCAGTGTTCAAAATACAGATCATACAGAAAAAAAAGACTATAAACGGGTATAACGTGCCTATATGACAATTTTTATAGAACAATATGATACAAACTGCGAAGTAAATGGTAAATATGATAAAATATATATCATAGACAACGCATTCTTTAAACTGGTATACTAAATGTTTAACCCTTTGAGTCTTGCACTCTATCCACCAACTGCAGAAACTTAACCCTTTGACTCCCTCCTCCTATCCACCAGCTTCCTACAGGAAGCTGGTGGATAGGAGGAGGGAGTCAAAGGGTTAAGTTTTTTGTTTGCTATCACGGTTGACAATGCAGGATGCTGGTGGACAGGCTACGGGAGTCAAAGCGTTAAATGACTGTGGGAAGAACTCAAAAGAGGAAAACAAAACGAATACGATAAAGATGATGATAATAAGATACATTATCATTACAGGATGTTAACAACTAACAACAAAGCATTTCATAATGTATGTAAAATTCCGGGTCGTCAAGTAACAACGATGACTAAAATGTTTGCTTTCAAGCTGAAGAAAAAAACCAATGATGTTAATAGACCCAAAAACAAGTGTGACCGCCCGCGTTCAAGCAAACACGAACCAGAAAATAAAAAACAAAACAAAAAAAACACGAAAATAGAATCAGAACGCGTATTTGATACAACCAGACAAGACAGGCGTAAGTAGTAAACCTTTGGCTAACTGGCCTTTGTCAAGCGTAAATGTAAGATCACAAACGAACAAACACCAAATACAAAAATTAGGAGAAAAACATTAAAAAAAACTTCCCTGCTGCTTCGTCCAGTTGGAGAAAAAAAGGACTAAAACGATCTGAAAAAGACTAAAAGTTCCCTGCTGCTTCGTCCAGTGGGAGAAAAGGACTACTTTTTTTTGTATTTAATGTTTGTTGGTTTTGTGATCTTACTTTACGCTTGACAAAGGCCAGTTGGACGAAAATGTTGCGCCTGTCGTGTCTGGTTGTATTAAATACGCGTTCTGATTCGATGTTAAGAGACAGTTTTATTACTAAATCAGTCACAGTCATATGATCAACACAATCATTAACAACGTTGACAGAAAAAAAAATACAACTCACCCCCCAAAAAATGGTTTATTCACTTTTGCTTGAATCACACAAAGAAAGTCACAATACGCTGAAGAAACGATATAATAGCGAAGATTACTATAAGTTATACACAAAACAATGCCTTTATTTATAAGATCAAGGATTCTGGGCACCATAACTTGTAACTTTTTTTGGCAATAATATTGCGTTACTCATGACGCCTTAAGTTAAAAGTGTTAAAGGGAAACAACTCTTATATGGCGGAAGTTATATCGTAAAACAAGACCCACATCTGATTCCAAGACAGAATCAGTACTCTGACGCCATCCTGCCCTGAGCAAGCTGATTATAATACCCTCCAAGACTTCACTGCCTGTGTGTTTGGCAGTGTGTATCATGACAAAACAAACAAAATCAATTTGAGCACGACCACAACTTTACAGTCGGAAAACTACAATGACAAGTAATAACAATAACAATAACAATAACAATAACAACAACAATAAACGATAGTAATTGTAATAATAGTAGTAATAATAATATTAATGTCAATGATAATAAACAATAGCAATGACACTACTACTACTAGTACTACTACTACTAGTACTACTACTACCACTACTACTACTACTACTACTACTACTACTACTACTACTACTACTAATGATAATAATAATAATAACGATAACAACAACACTACTACTAGTACTGCTACTACTGCTACTAAACAATAACAATGATATTACTACTAGTAGTACACTAACTACTACATATGATAATAATAACAATAATTATAATAATAAACATAACAACAATAATAATAATAATAATAATCAATGATTGGAAATAGAAAACAAAGAAAACACGCAATACAGACGAGATGATTATCATTTCTAGCTGTAATAGTTGTTTACATTCAAAATCAGGCCCATAATGATCATAGATATGATTCAAAATAAGGACTAAATGACAAAAAAAATGAATGATCTTTAGACACGTAAACTGTTTTCACGACCACCCATTCAGTGATGTGCAAATTTGGACAAGGATTGATTATCTTAACCTACTTTGTGTACGATTATTTAATAATTAATAATTACAATATTTATATCGCGCAAAATCTTGATAAAAATTTATATTTCTATGTATCTGAATAAATTCATATTGTCGTCGTCTGCTGTTGTAAATATGTACAACATATATACACAGGTTGAACAATAGAGCACGCACATACACACACAAAATGATAACAAATTCGAATAGTGATTGAATACACAACAACGAAATATAACTTAAGTACAAATAGGAGGGTGAGGGTGGGGGTGGGGGTGGGGTGAGGCTGAAGGCAGTACACTCTCTCTATTTAGAATTTTCCTGTATTATAACATATATAAACAAACAGACAGTAATCAGACCGTAAATCAAATTCAGTCCAGATATCTACACGATAGAAACAAAAGGTTGAGAGCAGCAGATGGAAATGTCATGGAACAAGTTTAAATTCGAGGTAGTTTTTTACTAAACTGTTGGATTATCTGGGAGAGTGGTATGACAGAGGTGATACTTAATTAAGCCAGCTTTACGAATAGCAAGTAAAATCAAGAGGTAGTTTGATAGAAAACAAGGATTATTTGTTTTAGAATACACAGGTTTAACAATCAGACATATATTGTTTTCTGCGTTTATCGTTGCAGTTAGAAGTTAAAGCTTTGTCGAAACCATATTCAGTATAACAGAATATGCCTAAACAGTTTTTTTCCTGACATATTTTCAACATTTCTGTTCCGCTTAGGCTAGGCTGTAACTGTACATCAGATTCGATATGACTGTTTGCATCATCAACATGGAGAGGAAATCATTATCAGCGCTGTGTAAAATCGAGAAAAAAAAAGGCAAACAATAATTTATTTTGAGATCTATCGAGGAAAACAAGGAAAATATACCAACTTGATAAAAATCACGCCATTTGAAAGAGAATCACATCATTGACCCTATATAAATGATTTACACAATAATGCACTTATGCTTTTTTTAAGGAGCTTCGCCCTAAGCAGTTTTAAGGTCGCATTTGTTTTCTTTTTTGTTTTGTTTTATTTTGTTTTTAAGTGTCTAATTTCTTGCGCTGTCTTAGTGGCCACAAAAGCTGGTATAGTGTTTGCCATATTATTACGATAACAACAGTGAAAATGACAACCATGATGCTATGGAGCTCCATCTAGATTGAAACTGCGTGACAGGGCTATACTCTACGATTATTATCATAACATATACTGCCGTCAACCAGGCTTGAGAGATGCAGACACCTGCGGTGTTGATGGGGAGATGTTATAAAGAAAAACAACTGTGAACAGTATCAGAGAAGAAATAGAGCCCGTTGGGCAGGTATAAGCTCACTCCAAGACCTTGCCAGAGTATTGTTTACGCTCATGTTTGTGGCATTTCTTTTGGCTTATTTTTGGACCTTTCTGTCACATGGCATGGACCAGTCAAAAATCACGAAAAAAGAATAAGAAGTCCATTTAGACTGAAACTGCGTGACAGGGCTATACTCTACGCTTACTATCATAATGTATCCTGCCGTCAACCAGACCTGAGAGATGCAGGCACCTTCGGTGCTGATCAGGAGATATTACAAAGAGAAACAACTGTTAACAGTATCAGGGAAGAAATAGAGTCCGCTAGGCAGGTATAAGCCTACTCTAAGACTTTGCCAGAGCATTGAACTTATGCTAAGTCTAAAGAGTAGCAGAATGGTGCAGACGTTCGTCTGCCAATAACTAAACACGAGGTTCCAGGGTTCGTTTACCATAGGGGACTCGGATTTTTTTCCTCAGTTTGACCAGAAAATCGAACTGTACATCTAGTCCTTCCGAAGGAGACGAAAAAAC
>JAPXFY010000030.1:44947488-44954988 GCA_030674185.1 Monoplex corrugatus | reverse complement strand
ACCAAACCCGACACGACCCGACCCGACCCAACCCAACCAAACCAAACCAAACCAAACCAAACCGAAACCAAACAAAGCCAACCCGACCCAACCCGACCCAACCCAACCCAACCCCAACCAAACCAAACCAAACCCAATCAAACCGAAACCAAACAAAACCAAAATGTCAACTAACTTTACCTGTGTCTTATTGGTATTAGTGTAGACATTGCAAAAAAACTATATATACAAAAAAAAACATGATTAGCATATTATTTTCTGAAAAGGAGAAAAAATCAGAAAAACACCTCGTCGAGATCAGTTGGAATAAGACAACATCGTAACTGAGAGATGAACAAAATGAACTGAGTGCAGATGAAAACGAAAATCAGAAAGAGTGTTTTCATTTTCTGTTTCATACATGTTTCCTTTATAAAATGTCAGGATTTCTTCTGTAGCATCTGTGATTTTGCTTCAAATTTCGCCTCTGACAAAACACCAGTAATTCACTACATGAAAATACCATGAAGAGGCAAGGGTTTTCAAGTTTAATTTATACACGTTTTTATATATAAATTATGTTGGTTTCTTCTGCAGCATTTGTGAGTTTGCTTGGTATTTCGCCTCTGAAAAAAATGTCAGCAATTCACTACATGAAAATACCATGAAGAGGCAAGGTTTTCAGTTAAGTTATACATGTTTAGGTGTATATTTGTTGGTTTCTCTGTAGCGTTGGATTGCTTCAAATTCGCCTTGACAAAATGTCAACAATTCACTACATGAAAATACCATGAAGAGGCAAGGTTTTCAGGTTAAGTTTATACACGTTTTAGTGTATATTGTGTTGTTTCTTCTGCAGCATTTGTGATTTTGCTTCGAATTTCGCCTCTGACAAAATGTCAACAATTCACTACATGAAAATACCATGAAGAGGCAAAGTAAACTAAGTAAAACAAAGACAGATACAACGAAATTGAAACACCAGAACACGAAAAATAAGTATATACATAAAGACTTGAGGAAAAACCAAAGTGATGTTATATAATCACATCGGTAATTAAGTCGTAAGAACATGTCACTATAGATAACACACACACATACACACACACACACACACACACACACACTCAACACACACACACACACACACACACATACACACACACACACACACAACACACAACACACACAACACACACACACATCAACACACACACACCCACACACACACAACACACACACACACACACACACACACACACACACACACACACACACACACACACACACACACACACACACAACACACACACACACACACACACACACACACACACACACACACAAATATGTCGTTAATCAGTTCTGTTTTGAACTAAAAGACAAACAAAAATCAATACAAAACAAATAAAAAACAGTAACTCAAAAAGAAAAAAATATGGAGGCAACACTAAAAAATAAATGTAGATAAATCTATGATTCTGTGTTCGATTGTAAAAGCAATTTTAAGTCCCTATATTGTTTGGCAATGGGAAGAAGGCAGCATGAATAAAAAAAAAAAAAAAGTCAATATAATTTATTTAACCCTTTGACTCCCGCACCCCGTCTGCTAGCATCTTGCATTGCTAATCATACTAGCAAAGCAAAAACTTAAGTTTTTGCAGTTGGTGGATAGGGTAAGGGAGTCAAGGGGTTAAACAGCATTTCTCACAAGCAGTTACCATCATTAAAAAAAAAATTAGAAAAAGCAAAATTACACACAAGTAGAAATAATTTGTCGCGAAATTTATTGAAATGTCTTGAATCATGCTCATGAAATTGTTTAGAGTACAATACACAAATCAAGATTTTATGGATCATAAAAAGGATGTTGTAAAATAAAAATTTCAAAAATGCGACCTTTCAGTTTCTTTTATTTATTTTTTCAAATATGCGACCTGTAAGTTTCATTCATTCATTTATCTGTTGTATATATATGCATTGACATGTAAATGTTACTTTTTAGCCTGCCTGTCCATACCTAAATGAGTTTGTCTATTGATACCTACATATGCTTTCCATCAAGGATTTATCGCTAAGGTTTCTATTTCGATATGAATTATGGTGAAAGGTCCTTCTCTTTCCAAGGTCCCAAAATATGGAACAAACTCCCTGGCAGCCTTCGTCACTCTGACTCCCTCGTCTCTTTCAAATCTGGTCTAAAGTCACATCTCTTCTCGAAGAGCTCGGATACGACTTAACAGAAGACATGTCTGTGAGTCACTATCACATGTGCATAAGCGAGTGTGTGCATGCATGTCAGTGTGTATGTGGGGGGGAGGAGGGGGGATAAATGTAGCTGTGTGCACGTGCGTGTATATTGTGTGAGTGGAAAACTTGGACATTGCTTAGTCTGTTAGTGACCGTACTTAGAATGTGTGTAAGTAAGTGGGAATGTATTTTATGTGCTTGTGTGTATAGGATGTTGACGTATGTGCGCATGTTAAACACGGTATTTTGTATCGGTTTGCTACCCTCTGTTGTCTAATGACTAGAGTGTTTGTGTCGATTTTGTAATGCAATACTATTTTGTATGTTATTGCTCATGTCATGTTTCTTTTTGTCTACAATGCCATGTCTATGTCCACGTAATGTGCTACAATTGTGTATAGATCTAGCATCGATTTGTGAAGCACCTTGAGCAGTTTGTCTGGATAGTGTGCTCAAAAAGTACCCATTATTATTATTATTATTATTATGAATCTGTTGATATCGAGACTGTAGTTGTATTATGTGTAGTCATCGCTGTCTGAGCTTTTCTGTTCTAAATGTATTCTAACATTCAAAATCACATGTTCCAATATATGCCCTAATGATATACAGTGCTGTATGTATTCTAGCGTTTAGAATCACGCTTTTCAATAAAATATGTCCTAGTGATATACTATGGTTAATGTATTTCAGCATTACGAATCACACTTTTCGATATAATTATGTCCTAATGATACACAACGTTTTATGTATTTTAGCGTTTAGAATCACGCTTTTCAATATATGTCTTATTGACAGACAATGGTTTATGTATTTCAGAGTTTAGAATCACGCTTTTCAATACATACCCAACGGCATGATATCTGGTTTAGTAACTTAAAACTGCACGTTGTCCATTAAATTTGGGTGTGTTCAAAGCGCTCATTCTTGATTGCAAGTGACACACAGTGGTATGTAAACAGACACACATATAAAGAACAAATATAACTTATGTTTTCACAGGGGGAAAAGGATCATACTTGTCGGATTAAAATCTGTTAATGTCCCCTCTTCATCTGGAGATAAGAAATAAATCACGCAACTCTCATTTCACAAAAAATACGAGGATCACAGTTTGAAAAAAAAAATAAATAAAACAATGGAAAAATGATAGTGGCTGATTGAAACACCAATTTCATCTCAAAGCTGACCGTTACACGACAAATGAAAAAAACAAACGAAATAACCAAAACGTAAAGTACAACTTCCATTTTAAGAGATAAAATATATTCGACAACATCAAACGTCTACTACATACGATAAATAGCCTCATATCCACTAATAACACTGGTGAGGTTTCTCCAGTTGTTTTTTTTTTGTCAGAATTCACTGAACATTTTTCAAGCCATCAAAAAATAAATGTCAAGGAACAAAAAAAAAAAAAAGAAGTGAAACAGCAGATGATACAACAGAAGTAAACAAACAAACAAACAAACAAACAAACGAAAACAACACAAAAATAAACAAACAAACGAACACAACAACAAAAAATAATAATAACTTTCGTCAGGATTTTCTATCGATTTTCGTCGATGACAACGAATACCGCAATACGGCATGTTCATGTGAGCAGTAAAACGTAGGTTACATCTTCCTCGTCTTCATTTGTTTGGTTTCCTAAAAAAAATAACTACAAACATTTGGATTGGGGGGATTGTAGACGCGAGAGGAATATTTCCATGAAAATAGTCAACAATTATCAGACACAGACACAAAATAAAGGACAGAATCTGTTGTCATCAAATAAGTACATTTGATCACTAAAAATCCGAAACACGTGCAGAGCCCAGTTATACACCCTGTAACATCTGTTAAGGTTGAACAGAACAAGAAAACATACCAATCTACCACAGCATTAGAGGTGGGGTTTTTTTCAAGAAAATAGAGTCAGAAATTAACACGCTGTTCATGTTTGAGGATGCTCGTAAAATGGTACACATCTTTTCATAAAGGACGATAGAAAAATCAACACGACCCAAAACGACAGATTGTGTGTTTAGTGGTAACCAATAACATCAACAACAATATCAGACCTTCTTGAGAAAAATAAATGATGATAGTATTATCAAACTATTTTCTGACACGAAAAAAAAAGGACAGGTTTAATGTAAAAGATCTATGGATGACTAAACTGATAACATCAATAACAACGTCAGAGCTTCTTGGAAAAAAAATGTAATGATGATATTATCAAACTGTTTCCTGATATTAAAGAAAACAACAAGAACAACAACAACAACAACAACAACAAGAAGACATAAGTTTCGTGTAAAAGGTGGATGGGTGACATATTTTTTTACAGACTGTACGGTATTAAAAAACAGACTGAGATGTGTTAAAACAAGTGTACATGTAATTTATTATATATATATATATATATATATATATATATATATATATATATATATATATATATACATATATATGTATATAAAGTAGTCAGTCTTCCCAGGCGGGTTTGAAACAGTTTATTATTCAATCAATTTTGTCAGCTCTAAGTGTCAACTGTTATCGTGAATCTAAATTGGTGCGATATCAAAGTCACTCTACCTACTTTGTAAATTCAACAATGACAATAACGACGACGAAGACGACGACAAGAGAAGATGCGAAGAAAATGGAAGAATTGCGAGAAGAAGAATTGCGAAGAAGAAGAAGAAGAAGAAGAAGAAGAAGAAGCGAAGAAGAAGAAGAAGAAGAAGAAGAAGAAGAAGAAGAAGAAGAAGAAGAAGAAGAAGAAGAAGAAGAAGAGAAGAAGAAGAAGAATTGCGAAGAAGAAGAATGCGAAGAATGGAAGAAGAATTGCGAAAGAAGAAGAAGATTGCGAAGAAGAAGCGAAGAAGATTGCGAAGAAGAAGAAGAATTGCGAAGAAGAAGAAGAATTGCGAAGAAGAATTGCGAAGAAGAAGAAGAATTGGAAGAAGAAGAAGAAGAAGAAAGAAGAATTGCGGAAAGAAGAAGAAGAAAGAAGAAGAAGAAGAAAATGAGAAGAAGAAGAAAGAAGAAGAAGCGAAGAAGAATTGCGAAGAGAAGAAGAATGCGAAGAAAATGCAAGAAGAAGAAAAAGAAGAAGAAGAACAAAAAACAAAAACAACAACAACAAACAACAACAACAACAACAACAACATCGAGAAGTCAGATTTCATTCTATTCTAATTTAAAGTTCGTGACGTTTTTTGAAGAATGTCAAATTTCCATCTATTTCGTCTGTTTGGTATCTCACAGTTTTTTGAATCAATCAAATTGACACTAAACAGGTTTGAATCAATTAGAATTAAGTCTACCCCGCTTTCTGTTCTGTATAAGTTTTGCTGCTTTCCGTGTTGACAAATAATGGATATATCATTCAAAACCTCTGAAACTCTCTGTCTTTGTCTCTGTTTCTCTCTGTCTCTCTGTGTCTCTGTGGGACTCTCTCTGTGTCTCTGTCCATCTCTGTCTGTCTGTCTATCTGTCTCTATGTCTCTGTCTCTTTGTATCTCTGTATCTCTGTCTCTCTGTCTCTGTCTGTTTGACTGTCTGTCTCTGTCTCTGTCTGTCTGTCTCTCTATCTCTGTCTCTGTCTCTGTCTCTGTCTCTCTCTCTCTCTGCCTGCCTGTGTGTCAATCTCTGTCTGTCTGTCAGTCCGTTTGTCTGTCTGTCTCTCTCTCTCTGTCTCTGTCTGTCTGTCTGTCTCTCTCTCTCTCTCTGTCTGTCTGCCTGCCTGTCTCTGTCTGTCTGTCTCTGTCTCTGTCTCTCTATGCTCTCTGTCTCTGTCTGTCTGTCTCTGTGTGTTCTCTCTCTCTTTCTCTCTTTCTCTCTCTCTCTCTCTCTCTCTCTCTCTCTCTCTCTCTCTCTTTCCTGAACTTGTTACAAATTCAGTCCTATATCTCTACTTTGCTAATTTCGATTTTCTATGCAATAATATGATGTACGAAAAGAACACTTGAAAATTCGATCCTTGTCATATCTAATTCTCAAGATTCGCTTTTAGTTGTTAAATTAAGAAAACAGAAGTGATGGAAACGTTGTCATACTGCCCTTAACTGTAGCAGTTGGTTACAACTGATGACTTGGCGAATACATTCAACAAAACTTTTAACTATTTGGTACATCATTTTGCTTGTTAGAGGTGGCAACAAACGGACAAAGATGTAAATAACATCATCATCATCATCATCATCATCATCATCATCATCAGGTGCCTTACCGCATGGCGTTGGCGATTATGGACTTCCATCTGTCTCTATTTCTTGTTGCCTCAAGCATCTCTTCCACCCTCCTTGTCCTCAGCCACTCTGCAGGTCCGTCTAGTATCTTCTCCCCGGGTCTACCCGGTGCTCTCCTTCCCTCCAGCTTTCCCGTTTGGACCAGGTGTTCCAATTCCCCTTTCCTCATAAAATGGCCTATAAATGTTGCCTGTCTTTCCTAATCTTCCTTATGAATGATCTACTTGTGTCTGCCTCCATCAAGACTGTCTCGTTTGTTTTCTTTGCTGTCAATGGAACTCTCAACATCCTTCTTAGAAACCACATCTCTGCTGCCTCAATTTCGTTCTGGCTTTGTTTGTTGACTGTCCACGCCTCGCAACCGTACAGCAGTATTGGTTCTATATAACATTCAAGAACTCTCTTTCTGATGTTAATTGATAGGCATTTGTTGGTAAGAATGCTTTCCATCTTCTTGAATGTTGTTTTGGCTTAGCCGATTCTGCTGTAAATAACAAGCAAGAAAAATTAAAGACTAAACAAGAAGACGAAAAAAACAAAGAAAGAAAACGAGGAAAGCAAAGAAAACAGAAAGAGAGAGTGGGAAAAAATCGATATTCACACTGAAGGAGGTGAGCAACCCCTCTGATAAATGTAACCCATTTTCATGACAGATGAAAATAATGTATATTTTTTCAGCAAATCTCTTATAATGGAGCAGTTTAATCAAAGATAAAAAAAAAGTAAAAAAAAGTAAAAACCGGTTTTCTGTTAAACTCTTCAATGGAGCATCTGATAACTTCAATGGAGCAACTGCTGATTGGATACATCAATATACCGATAAACAATAGTGTAACCCTCTGACTCCCGCACTCTATCCACACCTGCAAAAACTTAACCCTTTGCATTTGACTCTCTCATCCTATCCACCCGCTTCCTACAAGAAGCAGATGGATAGGGTGAGAGAGTCAAAGGGTTAAGTCTTTGCTTTGATAGCATGGTTGACAATGCAGGAAGCTGGTGGACAGGGTAGGGGAGTCAAAGG
>JAPXFY010000030.1:44922488-44942488 GCA_030674185.1 Monoplex corrugatus | reverse complement strand
AGGGTGTTTCTTTCTCGTCTTCTCTCTTCGATTGACATCGGCTGTTGGCCGAAAATTATCGCCTGTCTTAACTCGTTCATGAAACATGCAGTCTCATTCAATTTTCGAGTGTGTCTGATTAATTTTTGTGAGATTATTATTAGTTTATTTTATGGGTTAGGGCTGTTGCACGTGTAGCTGTAACGTTTAGGGTGTTAATAATTTGCTACATAAACTTGAGCATGAAACACAGATTTAGTATCTGGTTTCAAGAAGATCGCCAGGCAACGTCAAAACAGTTACTAAAAAACAACGGGAAACGATTCTATCCCATATAGTTACAGACAAGAACGATAATTCACAATTCAAAACTTGATTTAGGTTAAGTCGCTACACACGTCCCACCCATCCAGAGAATTTAAGACAACCTCCTCTGCATCGTTCGTTCCCATTTAAATATAGGATAATCTTTTTTTTTATAAATCTGAATATTGAAGCTGAATATCACTGAGAAGCCATCTTTGTCTAGATACAGGAACACAAGTAAACATTAACGTGTACCAATCTGACCAAATGAATAAGCCAATAAACGAACCGGTTAGGGTATAGGAAAATAAAGACCTTCGTACCCAAATAAATCAGGCCAAATAACTGACTGAACGAAGAAAGGGGTCAATAAAAGATGAACACTAAGGCATTGAAACAAATTATCAAAGCACAAACCAAGTAGGTAATAGCATAGAAAATGAATAAAGATAAAAAACATGAATGCATGATAAAAAACACGTAATATTATGGACAATAAGTAACAAATCAAAAGCTGATAAAGCATAAACAAACAGGTAATGACATAGATTATAGACACAGCAGAAATACATTTAATGAGGGATAATAAAGCCGACATATACTGACATACGTAATAAATAACAGACATAAATTCATAAAGCATTAACAAGTAATCACATAGATAATAAAAAAAAAAACCCGCAGAAATTAAATTAATAAGGGATAATAAGGCCGTATATATTAACATACATAATGAATAACTGACATTAATGCATAAAGCATTTAACAAGTAATGACATAGATTGGAAACACAACACACACACACACACACACACACACACACACACACACACACACACACACACACACACACACACACACAACACACACACAAGTAAAATTGATACAACATTAACAAACTGGAGATAGACGAAAAGCAAAATAAAAAACAAGGTAAAGAAACTAAACAGGCATTGACTGAAAAAATAAATGCAAGAAAACAGCTAAAATGATAAGTAAAATAAATGAAAATAATCATGAAGGATAAACAAACAGGCCATGACAGAAAAAATAACAACAACAAAAAAGAATTAATAAAATGTAAAGAAAAAGAAAATCATATTCGAAAAATATAAACAAAACAAATGAAACACACTAATAGATGATAATCAACAGGTGATGAAATAAAAATGTAATGAAAATGAATTAATGAAGGATAAACAAACATGTAGTACCATTGCAGATAAATATGCACAAGTCTGTACATAAATTCACAACACAAGTATACACACATGACCATGTATAAATTCAGAACTGGTTGCACCTTCCCGTCGACCTAAAAACGGTCATTAGGAATGAATGGAAAACAAAATCATACATCAAAAAGCGGAGAGAATTCGCGGGAAAGGGGATGGGGAGAGGGCTGTATACAATCTTGAATTTACAAAATAGATAAAATGAATATGTAAACATAATATCGATGATGAATGAAACACAGACATAAAAAGGCAGAAGAACGTTGTTATGGCGGTTAATGGTATCAACTGGTAAAACGTTTTTCTCCTTACATTTAGTTCTCGCCCACACAGGTTCCTTACTCTCATAAAAAACAAACAACAAACAAACAAACAAACAAACAAACAGAAAACACTAGAACAGCGTAACAATTTTATAACGTTGCAAAATAATGGAGGCGGTTGCATTAACGCATGTGTAAAAGAATTCATGACAATGGTGACTTCAAGACTTGTTCTAGGCAAAATTTTCAGGGATTTTTTTTCCATCGATAACAAAAACACACGCCTTCCAAATAAAATGGATGGGTGTGTGTGTGTGTGTGTGTGTGTGTATGGTGTGTGTGTTTTGTGTGTGTGTGTGTGTTTGTGTGTGTGTGGTGTGTGTGTGTGTGTGTGTGTGTTGTGCTGTGTGTGTGTGTGTGTGTGTGTGTGTGATCTGTGTGTGTGTGTGTATCTGTGTGTGTGTGTGTACGTGTGTGTGTGTGTGTGTGTGTGTGTGTTGTGTGTGTGTGTGTGTGTGTGTGTGTGTGTGAACTGAACACATATAATTAAAGATTTCAAGACAAAAATTGCTACAAGATTTGTTCCAGGCAAACTTATCAGTGAATTATTTTCAGGTTTTCATTGATAAGCAAAAATACACGCACCAGATAAAAAAGGCAATAGTGCATTCAAAGCATGTAGCGCACGTGACAATAATGATTACCAAAATGTTCCAGGCAGAACGATAGTGGAATTTTTCATTTATTTCTGCAGACAAACAAAAAAACACAAACAATAAAAAGGAGGGGAGGAAAATGTTTTCAAAGCATGTACAAGAACCCAAAATAATAATGGCTACAAAAAAATTGTTCCAGTCAAAACGATCGTGGAATGTTTTCCTATATTTTAATAGACAACCAAAAAAACACATGCACCAAGAAAAAAATCATTGGAAAATGCATTCAACGCGTTAAAAAAAATCCCGTGAAAATTAAGCTACAAGAAACGTTCCAGGCAAAACGATTGTGGGATTTTTTCTTATATTTCAATCGACAGAATTACACGCACGTAGATAGAAAAAAAAAAGGTGGGGGTGGGGAAGGGGGTGGGGGTGTAGGGAACGCATTCAACGCATCCAAAAAAAATTGTGGCTACAAGAACTGTTCCAGAGGAGTGTTCTGAGCTAACGGTTTTTGTGCTTTGTATCTGCTTCTATGCTAGCTGAATGGGTAGCGCAAATTGTGTTGGAATTGAGAAGTTCTGCAATATGGGAGATAATTCCTACGTGACTTATGTTCCAGGCTAAATTATCGTGAACTTGTTTTGCCTTTTGGTTTATTAAATAAAAAAAATGAGTACAACACACAGATAAAACGGCAACATTGGTAGTGCTGTATCACAGCGACGTTTTCTTCTTCTCGAGGAGGAGAGAAACGTTAATTTCACACAGAGAAAATCGTTTGTGAGAGTGCAGTAGAAGACAAGACAATACAACTTCAAATACATTTCCAGCGCAATACGATACATTAACAATGCACTCTCTCAAAAAAACAATTAATAGCATCGGTAACTACATGTATTGGCATTTTGACAGACAAAGTATTCAAAATGCAATCTCTAAACAAAACCAACAATTAGTGGCATCAGTAACTACGTGTCATGGTATTTTAACAGACAAAGTATTCTATTTGCAATCTCTAAACAAAAACAACAATTAGTGGCATCAGTAACTACGTGTCATGGTATTTTAACAGACAAAGTATTCTATTTGCAATCTCTAAACAAAAACCAACAATTAGTGGCATCAGTAACTACGTGTCATGGTATTTTAACAGACAAAGTATTCTATTTGCAATCTCTAAACAAAACCAACAATTAGTGGCATCAGTAACTACGTGTCATGGTATTTTAACAGACAAAGTATTCTATTTGCAATCTCTAAATAAAACCAACAATTAGTGGCATCAGTAACTACGTGTAATTGTATTTTAACAGACAAAGTATTCTATTTGCAATCTCTAATAAAACCAACAATTAGTGGCATCAGTAACTACTTGTAAATGTATTTTAACAGACAAAGTATTCTATTTGCAATCTCGAAACAACAGCATTAGTGGCATCAGTAACTACGTGTCATGGTATTTTAACAGACAAAGTATTCTATTTGCAATCTTTAAACAAAACCAACCATTTGTGCCATTGGTAACTACATGCAATGGCATTTTAATAGACAAGGTACATGTATTCTGTTTGCAATTTCTAAACAAGACCAACAATCAATAGCATTGGTAACTATAATTATGTAATGGCATTTTAACAGACAAGGTATTGTATTTGCAATCTCTAAACAAGACCAACAATTAATGGCATTGGTAACTACATGTAATGGTATTTTAACAGACAAGGTATTCTAAAGTGTCTTTCCTGTAGGCAGAGACGAGTATACAAGCAATGTTGCGATAGAAAGGGATTCAAACAAGCGATAGAAAAAACAACAACAACAACAACAGTAACAAAAACCCGTTACGAACATTTCATAGACTCAAAGTAATAAAAAGAACATCTTTTTTTTCCTGTAGATAATTATTCTTATATATTCGGTCCGTAGTTCAGCAGGTTAAAGAGCTGTGCTGATAACGCAAAAATTACTTCGATCCTCAGATGTGCCACAATTTTTTTCCTTCTTCTTCAATCTCCGCCGGTAACATAAACACTGTCCCTCAGATGTGCCACAATTTTTTTTTCATTTTTCTGCAGTCTTCGCTAGTAACATAAACTTTTGCCCTCAGATGTGCCACAATCTTTTTCCTTCTTCTTCAATTTCCACTGGCAACATAAACATTGGCCCTCAGACGTGTCACATTTTTTTTCTTTTTTCTTCATCTCGCTGATAACATGAATACTGGCCTCTCAGATGTGTCACTTTTTTGTTTGTTTCCTTTTTCTTCAATCTCGCTGTAACATAACACTGGATCTAGACATGCAGATTTTTCCCTTCTCATCTCCGTGTAACATAAACACTGGCCTTCAGATGTGCCAGATTTTTTTTTTCCTTTTTCTTCAATCTCCACCGGTAACATAAACTGGCCCTCAGATGTGCCACAATTTTTTCCTTCTTCTTTAATCTCCGCTGATAACATAAACAATGGCCCTCAGATGTGCCAAAATTTTTTTCCTTCTTCTTCAATCTCCGCTGGTAGCATAAACACTGGTTCTCAGATATGCTACATTTTTTTCCCCTTTTTCTTCTTCAGTCTCACTGGCAACATAAAACTGGCCCTTAGACGTGCCACAAATTTTCCCTTCTTCTTCATCTCCACTGGTAACATAAACACTGTACCCCTGTTTGCTGACTATCTTAATCAATGCTTCGTTTAGTCGTTCTGGTAGTAAGCTGGACTGGTCCGAGACATCCTTGTTTGGCTCATGGTCCTTCCAGGAAAATGACCAGGAACCGGCGCAGGCACCTCAGGCTGCGTTGGCTTGGCCATGAGGGCCACATGCAAAACGGTTGCATCCCCCCCCCCCCCAAAAAAAAAAAAAGAAAAAAAAAGAGAAAAAAAAAAAATCCTGTACGGAGAGCTCCCTGCGGGATATCGGTCCATACACTGCCCGTCGTCGGCCTCTTTACATCTCAGGAGATGATAATCTGCACCAGGAGGCGTTGTGGTCATGACGTGCACTTTCTGCTGTGGCTGTGCAGGCCGATTCTTGAGTGGCAATCTCTGTCACATCTGCCACATACAAACTGAGTCGCTGTTGTCTGGTTTCTGGAACGTTGCTTGCGAAGAGCCCTTTCCTCATCTGCGCTTTCTGCTCTCCTCCTCTCCGCATTCACAACGCCTTGCTGAACGGCTGTCCGCCACGCTGCCCTGTCTTCCGCCAGAGTCTCCCAAGAGCTTGGGTCAATCCCTGAGCTTCTAAGGTCCCTTTTGCATGCGTCTACAAAGCGTAGCTGTGGGCGTCCTGGAGTTCGCTTCCAGTTTGCCACTTCGCCGTAGAGAACGTCTTTTGGTATGCGTCCATCCTCCATTCGACGCACATGGCCAAGCCAGCGTAATCGGCGTTGGCTTAGAAGGGCAAATATGGTCTGTAGCCCGCACGACGGAGGACCTCTGTGTTGGTCACCTTGTCTTGCCATGGATGCCGAGGATGCGTCGCAAGCAGCGGAGATGGAAAATGTTGAGCCTCTTTTCTTGGCTGGCGTATGTGGTCCAGGCTTACTTGAGATAGAGAAGTGTGCTCAACACACATGCTCTGTACACCTGCATTTTGGTGTTCGCTGTGAGACTGCTGTTGGACCAGACCCGCTTGTTCAGTTTAGCCATAACAGATGAGGCCTTTGCAATTCTGGCACTGATATAACGAAGACAACATAAGCAATGTCCAGGTTGAAAGTTGTATGGCAGGACAATGAAAAGGTCTCCATGAAACACACCAAACATCAGGCTTTTACGTGCAGGGTTATGTATTCCATCTTCCTGTGGCGTATGCTACACATAGTACCCTAACAACGGATTTGGAACTAAAAAAAAACTGCAAGCCATGGAAATGAAATGTTATTGCAAGCTACTGAACGTCAGATACGTAAATCAGATCACCAATGAGTAATTTGCGTCAAACTATCAAACAACGCATTGGTCCATATGGAAATCTGCTAACATCAGTTAAGAAAAGAAAAACTACTTCGATAAGGCCATGTAACAAGATCCGATGGTCTTGCTAAATTAGTCCCCCGCGGTCTTATTGACGGAATGAGACGGAAAGAAGACTGGGGTGGACGATAAAAATCAAGACAAAAAAAAAAAGCTGAACTGACACTATTGTGGGATAGACAGAGGAATCATTTGCAGAGGCTCAAACTTTGACACACAAACGACAGAGCTGGAAGAATCCGGTAAACAGTTTTAGATGCCTCAATAGATATATAGGAAGTTCGGGGAGAAGAAGAGTAAGAACGAGAAAAAAACGAACAAGGAGGAGGAGGAGGAGGAGAAAACAACAACAACAACAACAACAAGAACAACAACAAGAACAACAACAAGAAACAAAAGAACAAAAGAAGCAGAACAAGAAGAAGAAAAAACAAGAAAAAAGAAGAAGAAAAAATGAGGAGGAGAGAAGAAGGAGAGAGGAGGTGGAGAGAACAAGAACAACAACAAGAAACAACAAACAAACAGAAGGAGAAGAAGAACAAAACAAAAACAAGAACAAGAAGAAGAAGAAGAAGAACAAGAAGAAGAATGCAAGAAGAAAAGAACAAGAAGAAGAATTGCGAAGAAGAAGAAGAAGAATTGCGAAGAAGAAGAAGAATTGCGAAGAAGAAGAAGAATGGAAGAAGAACAAGAAGAAGAAGAAGAAGAAGAAGAAGAAGGAAGAATTGCAGAAGAAGAAAGAAGAAGAATTGCGAAGAAGAAGAAGAAGAACAAGAAGAAAAGAAAAAAGAAGAGAAGAAAGAACAAGAAAGAAGAAGAAGGGAAGAAGAAGAAGGAGGAGGAGGAGGAGGAGGAGAACAAGACCAGGAACAAAAACAAGAACAAGAACAAGAACATGAAGAAGAACAACAACAAGAAGAGAATGATATTTTTGGTACTCGGGGGACCCATTACCACAAACGAAAACCTGACAATTCTGCTTACTTGTTGGGAGTATATGACCTCTAGATTTATGCACTAAAAATGCACTGAATAAATGTACCAAACAGCTGCCTAAAATGTTGAAAAGCAAGTCTTGGCAGCAATCACTCAATCAATCAATCGTTCGGTTCGTCGATCAATAAGTCACTGAATAAGTAAATGAGAGCAAACATATTCGACGTGCACAACTTTACAATCGACTCATAAATCAACCTGCAAATGAAATAAAGCTATCAATGAATAAATACACAAACAAATAAACAAGAACAGTTTTCGACGCCGGCAACTCAGCACCACACAACACACACACACACACACACACACACACACACACACACACACAAACACACACACACACACACCACACACACACACACATACACAAACACATACACGCGCGCGCGCGACACAACACACACACACACACACACACACACACACATTTATCAATGCAGAATGTGTCTGCAGAAAGGCTAAAAACACAGACAAGGATAAAAATGCTAGCAGTTGTGCACATAATCAAACAATACTTTGAACACATGAACAAGGATAAAGATGACAAGCCATCAGTATCATATCAAAATGACTGGAGAAATAATTTGAAGAAATGGTTTTACAGCTTCTTGAGTCACGTCGAAATTTCAATCAATTAAATCGACACTGTATTTGTCAATAAACTAACAAACAAAACATTATTCCTGTACTAACGAAATGCAAAATCAACATTGAAAAAATTCCTGTGGTAAAAATCTACGCAGAATAAAACATGCAATAAAAATCATGATCGAGTAGAACGAATACATCCTTTTTTTTTTTTTAAATACAATACAACATACATAATCACATGCCTCTGCTCGCAGTTAAGAAATGCATCAAAATGAAATTGTCTCCCTTGAACTGTGCCTTGTCCTTGTTGGTTTATCTTGAACTGCGCATTGTCCTTGTTGGTTTTATATTGAATTGTGCATTGTCCTTGTTGGTTTATCTTGAACTGTGCATTGTCCTTGTTGGTTTACATTGAACTGTGTATTGTCCTTGTTGGTTTACATTGAACTATGTGTTGTCCTTGTTGGTTTATCTTGAACTGTGCATTGTCCTTGTTGGTTTACATTGAACTGTGCATTGTCCTTGTTGGTTTACATTGAACTGTGCATTGTCCTTGTTGGTTTACATTGAACTGTGCATTGTCCTTGTTGGTTTACATTGAGCTGTGCATTGTCTTTGTTGGTTTATCTTGAACTGTGCATTGTTCTTGTTGGTTTGTCTTGAACTGTGTATTGTCTTTGTTGGTTTACATTGAACTGTGCATTGTCCTTGTTGGTTTACATTGAACTGTGCATTGTCCTTGTTTGGTTTATGGTTGAACTGTGTATTGTCCTTGTTGGTTTACCTTGAACTGTGAATTGTCCTTGTTGGTTTATGTTGAACTATGCATTGTCCTTGTTGGTTTACATTGAACTGTGCATTGTCCTTGTTGGTTTACATTGAACTGTGTATTGTCCTTGTTGGTTTATCTTGAACTGTGCATTGTCCTTGTTGGTTTACATTGAACTGTGTATTGTCCTTGTTGGTTTACGTTGAACAGTGCATTGTCCTTGTTGGTTTACATTGAACTGTGCATTTGTGATCCTTGTTGGTTTACATTGAACTGTGCATTGTCCTTGTTGGTTTAATTGAACTGTATGCTTTGGTCCTTATGCTTGTGTTTACTATGAACTGTGAATTGTCCTTGTTGGTTAATCTTGAACTGTGCATTGTCCTTGTTGGTTTACATTGAACTGTGTATTGTCCTTGTTGGTTTATCTTGAACTGTGCATTGTCCTTGTTGGTTTACATTGAACTGTGTATTGTCCTTGTTGGTTTACGTTGAACTGTGCATTGTCCTTGTTGGTTTACATTGAACTGTGCATTGTCCTTGTTGGTTTACTTGAACCTGTGCATATGTCCTTGTTGGTTTACATTGAACTGTGCATTGTCCTTGTTGGTTTGAGTTCCTTTGAACTGAATTGTCCTTGTTGGTTAATCTTGAACTGTGCATTGTCCTTGTTGGTTATCTTGAACTGTGATTGTCCTTGTTGGTTTACATTGAACTGTGCATTGTCCTTGTTGGTTTACTTGAACTGTGCATTGTCCTTGTTGGTTTACATTGAACTGTGCATTGTCCTTGTTGGTTTACATTGAACTGTGCATTGTCCTTGTTGGTTTACATTGAACTGTGCATTGTCCTTGTTGTTACTTGTGATTCTGTTGTACATTGAACTGTGCATTGTCCTTGTTGGTTTACATTGAACTGTGCATTGTCCTTGTTGGTTTACATTGAACTGTGCATTGTCCTTGTTGGTTTATCTTGAACTGTGCATTGTCCTTCTTGGTTTACGTTGAACTGTGCATTGTCCTTGTTGGTTTATCTTGAACTGTGCATTGTCCTTGTTGTTTACATTGAACTGTGTATTGTCCTTGTTGGTTTATCTTGAACTGTGCATTGTCCTTGTTGTTTACATTGAACTGTTATTGTCCTTGTTGGTTTATCTTGAACTGTGCATTGTCCTTGTTGTTTACATTGAACTGTGCATTGTCCTTGTTGGTTTATTACGTTGCATGTCTGTGTATTGTGCTTGTCTGTGTTTACCTTGAACTGTGTATTGTCCTTGTTGTTTACATTGAACTGTGTATTGTTCCTTGTTGGTTTATTTTACTTGAACTGTGTATTGTCCTTGTTGTTTACATTGAACTGTGTATTGTCCTTGTTGGTTTACATTGAACTGTGTATTGTCCTTGTTGGTTTACATTGAACTGTGCATTGTCCTTGTTGGTTTACATTGAACTGTGTATTGTCCTTGTTGGTTTACTTGAACTGTGCATTGTCCTTGTTGGTTTATCTTGAACTGTGTATTGTCCTTGTTGTTTACATTGAACTGTGTATTGTCCTTGTTGTTTACATTGAACTGTGTATTGTCCTTGTTGGTTTATCTTGAACTGTGTATTGTCCTTGTTGGTTTATCTTGAACTGTGTATTGTCCTTGTTGGTTTACGTTGAACTGTGTATTGTCCTTGTTGTTTACCTTGAACTGTGATTGTCCTTGTTGGTTTACATTGAACTGTGTATTGTCCTTGTTGGTTTACCTTGAACTGTGCATTGTCCTTCTTGGTTTACGTTGAACTGTGTATTGTCCTTGTTGTTTACATTGAACTGTGTATTGTCCTTGTTGTTTACATTGAACTGTGTATTGTCCTTGTTGGTTTACCTTGAACTGTGTATTGTCCTTGTTGGTTTACCTTGAACTGTGTATTGTCCTTGTTGGTTTACCTTGAACTGTGTATTGTCCTTGTTGGTTTACCTTGAACTGTGCATTGTCCTTGTTGGTTTACCTTGAACTGTGTATTGTCCTTGTTGGTTTACCTTGAACTGTGTATTGTCCTTGTTGTTTACATTGAACTGTGTATTGTCCTTGTTGGTTTACATTGAACTGTGTATTGTCCTTGTTGGTTTACTTGAACTGTGTATTGTCCTTGTTGTTTACATTGAACTGTGTATTGTCCTTGTTGGTTTATCTTGAACTGTGTATTGTCCTTGTTGTTTACATTGAACTGTGTATTGTCCTTGTTGGTTTACATTGAACTGTGTATTGTCCTTGTTGGTTTACCTTGAACTGTGTATTGTCCTTGTTGTTTACATTGAACTGTGTATTGTCCTTGTTGGTTTATCTTGAACTGTGTATTGTCCTTGTTGGTTTACCTTGAACTGTGTATTGTCCTTGTTGTTTACATTGAACTGTGTATTGTCCTTGTTGGTTTACTTGAACTGTGTATTGTCCTTGTTTTTTTTTTCCATTGAACTGTGTATTGTCCTTGTTGGTTTACGTTGAACTGTGTATTGTCCTTGTTGGTTTATCTTGAACTGTGCATTGTCCTTGTTGGTTTACATTGAACTGTGCATTGTCCTTGTTGGTTTACTTGAACTGTGCATTGTCCTTGTTGGTTTATCTTGAACTGTGCATTGTCCTTGTTGGTTTACATTGAACTGTGATTGTCCTTGTTGGTTTATCTTGAACTGTCATTGTCCTTGTTGGTTTACATTCATTGTCCTTGTTGTGGTTTATCTTGAACTGTGCATTGTCCTTGTTGGTTTACCTTGAACTGTGCATTGTCCTTGTTGGTTTATCTTGAACTGTGCATTGTCCTTGTTGGTTTATCTTGAACTGTGTAATGTCCTTGTTGGTTTACCTTGAACTGTGTATTGTCCTTGTTGGTTTACCTTGAACTGCGCATTGTCCTTGTTGGTTTGTCTTGAACTGTGCATTGTCCTTGTTGGTTTGTCTTGAACTGTGCATTGTCCTTGTTGGTTTACCTTGAACTGTGAATTGTCCTTTTCGTGTTGACTGTCCTCGCTTCACAACCGTATAACATTATCGGTTCTATATAACATTCAAGAACTCTCTTGCGATTCTTGATACTTTTTTTTTTATTAAACGCAGTAGCTTGCTGACGGTCTGGTCTCATCTGTGCAGCATGACGGTCCCTATCGGACGAAGGTGCTCTATAGGAGCCCCTATTTACGTCGTTATCTTCATTCTTCCCGTAGTATTTGTTCACGAAACTTTTGTCGTTTTCCCTCATCACCTACTTTTTAATTTGCTGACCTAGTGTGGGCATGAATAACGTGCATACAAGCATTCGCGGTAAAATGTTCATTTCTGAAATACATGTAGATACATTGACTGTTTGAGATATGACCGAGTTCAAACACAGAAGAGGACATTATGATTAAAGGACATAATTCTTGAGAGTCACGTAGGAATTATCTCCCATATTGCAGAACTTCTCAAATCTATAACGTGCAAATTGTTGGATTTGAGAAGTTCTGCAATATGGGAGATACTTCCTACGTGACTCTCAAGAGTTATGTCCTTTGACTAATATCATAAAAATTCTCCCTGCTTCCCTCTTATTTCTTTGACATTATGATTAGTTTGTCTCTCTTATCAGATATGCACTGTGGTTATTGCCAGTCGTTACAGCATATGTGGCATGACTATTTCATTTCTACATATATAGCACTCGCTAAGATTTGTTTGGATAAATTGAACAATACAATGCCAAAATAAACTTTCGCTTATCCTTTTTTAATGCTCAGTGGAACAACTATAGGTCAATGTTCTCTGTGTAGAAAACAGGCTTTCTTCATGACATGTTTCTTAAATATTGATGAACATAATGAAATCATCATTGATTAGAATATTGTTTTATATGTTTTGTAGGCTATAGAATTTCTTTTCTTTTTTTTTATGTGAACAATTATTATGAATTGAAATTATTATTATTTGTTTTGTTTTGTTTTGTTACTACATTGTTTGTTGATGTCTATTCTTGTTAAAAAAATGAAAAAAAATAAAGGTTAAAAAAAAGATTTCTTTGGATTCCCATTCCATTATGACTGCTTTGGAATTGACTTCCAGTGTATGTTATGACCAATTTTGATTCGAATTTGCACAGAATATTTCATGATAATCCGTACTGAATGACACTTTGGCTATTTCAGGATCTCTGTTGCATGGGATAGTATCTAGTTTGGACCATATTGGCCTAAAATATGACTATTTTGAAATCTCCGCTCCAGAGCATGAAAATGACAATATTTTTCTCAGTTTGGAATATCGTTCTATCATAGATACCATAATTTATTTTGATATCTTTATCAAGACATATAAAAAATATTCTGGACCTTCGTCCATAATGTAAGTGACTTAAAATACAACTTTGGATGACGCACGAACATACATTTATTGGTTTGGATTTTTATACAATGCAGTGCGCCATAGCACCTGGATGTCGATTGCATGACAGATGGCTATTCTGAACCTGAATTGCTTTCCATGGAATTGTATTGACTTTCTATCGCTGGACATGTGTCTTGATCGCTTTTTGTCTGCATTACTTATCATTTATTGCTATTGTCTTGCTCTATTCCATGATCATACCTTGTTATTTTGTATTTGTATTCATAAACATCAATGTCATGATAACTTTGGACTTCGATCTTGTGGAATCCGCCATTATTATTATTATTATTATTATTATTATTATTATTATTATTATTATTATTATTTTATTATTATTATTATTATTATTATTATTATTATCATTATTATTATTATTATTATTATTATTATTATCATTATTATTATTACTATTATTATCATTATTATTATTATTATATCATTATTATTATTATTATTATATCATTATCATTATTATTATTATTATTATCGTTCTTGTTGTTATTATCATTTTATTATTATTGTTATTGTTATTACCAAAGAAATAAGAGGGAAACAGGGAGAATTACGGTTTTTGTGCTTTGTAGATCTGCTTCCATGCTAGCTGAATGGGTAGCGCAAACTATGTTAGATTTGAGAAGTTCCACAACATGGCAGATAATTCCTACGTGACTCTCAAGAGTTATGTTCTTTGATTAATGTTATTGTTTTTATTGTTGTTGTTATTATTAATATTGTTTTTGTTATTATTATCATTATTATTATTATTATTATTATTATTATTATTATTATTATTATTATTATTATTATTGTTATTATTATTATTGTTGTTGTTGTTGCTGTTGTTGTTATTATTATTATTGTTGTTATTATCATTATTATTATTATTATTATCATTATTATTATTATTATTATTATTATTATTATTATTATTATTGTTATTATTATTATTATATTTATTAATATTATCATTATCATTATCATTATTATTGTTATTGTTGTTTCTGCCGTTGTAGTTGTTGTTGGTGTTGTTGCTATTCTTGTTCTTTTTCTTCTTCTTATCATTATTATTATTGTTGTTGTTATTATTATTATTATTATCATTATTATTATTATTATTATTATTATTGTTGTTGTTGTTTTTGTTCATCGTCGTTACAGCGACCTTTGACATGGTCTTGAAGTCCAGGGCTATATAAGTTTACATCGGATGATCATTCTGTGGCATAATCCATGGTCCGTTTGAATTGTCATTACATGGCTTGAGGCTCTTTATTACATGGCATGTGCCATGACAATTTTGGCTCTCTGTTGCTTTGCATCATCAGTGGGTGTTGATGTAGCCGCTGCAATTGATGTCTTCATTGTCTTTCTCCAACTCACCTGGTCCCTGCAATTTCTCATCGCTTTGCAAGCAGATACCACGGTTATCTTTATAATGCTTGTCCATGTATGACACGCTTGGTCATCCTCTCTGTCTTGGGCCCTCGGGTGTTCCCAGTACTGTTTTCATTAGGTGACACTTTTTGTTATATGTTATATAGAACCAATACTGTTGTACGGATGTGAGGCGTGGACAGTCAACAAGCAAAGTTAGAGCAAGCTTGAGGCAGCAGAGATTTGGTTTCTGAGAAGAATGTTGAGAGTTCCATGGACAGCAAAGAAAACAAACGAGACAGTCTTGATGGAGGCAGACACAAGTAGGTTATTCATAAGGAAGATTAGGAAAAGACAGGCAACATTTATAGGCCATTTTATGAGGAAGGGGGAATTGGAGCACCTGGTCACAACGGGAAAACTGGAGGGAAAGAGAGCACCAGGTAGACCCAGGGAGAAAATGCTGGACAGACTTGCAGAGTGGCTGGGGACGAGGAGGGGGGGGGGGGGGATTTTAGGGGCAACGAGAGAGAGAGACAGATGGAAGTCCATGATCGCCAACGCCATGCGGCAGGGCACCTCATGATGATGATGATGATGATACATTTTGTTTCTAATTCATTTCCCAGGTATGCAAGTTTTCTCTTGCAGATTTCAGATAACAAGTGGTGGAGTTGTATTCAGCTCGTCTAGAATACTTTGACTGCTTCGTTTTTCTGTTTAGCTGATTCTCAGTGGGTTGGCTTGCTTTTCTGTTTAGTTGATTCACAATATGCGTCTGTACATGTAGAACCACATTTCAGCTGAGTCGATTTTTATTTCTTCTGCGTTCTTCCATGTCTTTGCTTCACATCCATTTATCATTGCTGGCTAAATGAGGGTTCTAAGAATCTGTACTTTGAGGACTTTAGGCGAGTGATACTGCTTTGTTTCTACACTTCGAGATAAGTGCTGATTTTGAATGTCCATCTCAAGGCAAAATACCATGATAAGTTTAGGTGCCATTGAAGGTTTTGTGTCATGGTAAATTGGGGTCGTATTTGCTGCAGCACTATAAACATTTTTGGATCTTAAAGGTATGATATATGTGAGTATATTTAGACTTTTTTGTTGGCATATATAACTGTTTTCTGTATTTCATAGTATCATGTGACTCCTTACAATGTTCATTTGATGACATTTGGCCAATATTGTTTTTGATCTCCACTGTATGATAAATATATTTGTAAGTATCTTGGACCTACATCTCTTGATTTGTGTGACGATCGCGAACATAAATTGCTTGACAACTGACTATTTTGGAAGTAAATTGAATGGCTTGTGTAACGAATTGGGACAAAACTACATGATTTTCGTGATAATTTGGATCTATATGACCTTTTTTGGATCTAAATTGCTTGATTTTTATGAATAATTGTGTAACTGTACATCCTCTAACTTTTGTGACTTATATGGCACTTCTGGACTTACACTTCATTAGCTGTGTGACTAATTTGGATGTAAATTGTATTACCTACATGATTGTTTTGAACCTAAATAGCATGACTTATAAAAAAAAATTAAGTGACTATTTAGGACAAACATGCCATGACTTATGTGACTATTTAGAACTTAAATTGCATGACATCTGACTATTTTCGGAATTAAAAAGCTTGACTTGTATGACTATATTTTTTATCTATATCATATGACTTATGTGGCGATATAAATTACCTGGCATGTGTGATTATTTTAGATCTTAACAGCCTATCATTTGCCATTTCTTGGATTCGCATTGCCTGGCAAATGTGACTTTTGGCTCTTAATTATTTTGGATCTTGCTTTCCAAGCATGTGCTATTATTTTGGATATTAATTTCCTGGCATGTGTTATTATTTTGGATCTTAATGTCTTGGCATGTGTAATTATTTTGGATCTTAATGTCTTGGCATGTGTAATTATTTTGGATCTTAATGTCTTGGCATGTGTAATTATTTTGGATCTTAATGTCTTGGCATGTGTAATTATTTTGAACCTGAATTTCCTGGCATGTGTAAGTATTTTGAACCTGAATTTCCTGGCATGTGCGATTATTTTGACAATAAATTGTCAGGCAAACGTGATTATGTTAGATCTAAATTGCCAAACATATGTGACTTTATTTTTATCTAAACTGCCTGGCATATGTGATTATCTTATATCTAAATTGCCTGGCAAATGTTACTTTTTTAATCTAAATATCCTGGCAAAATGTGATTGCTTTGGATCTAAATTGCCTGGCATATGTGATTGTTTTAGATCTAAATTGCCTGGCATATGTGATTATTTTGAATCAAAATTGCCTGGCTAGTTTAATTATTTTGACTCTAAATTGACTGGCCAATGCAATTATTTTTGGATCAAAATTGCCCAGCGTATGTTGTTTTGAATCTACTGTAAACTGCCTGGCATATGTGAATATTATGAATCTAAACTGCATGGGAAATGTGACTATTTTGGACTTAAACTGCCCGACAAATTTGATTATTTTGGATTCTAAATCGCCTTGCATTTGTGATTATCGTGAATCAAAATTTCCTGGCAAATGTGATTATTTTCGACTCTAAATTAACTGGCATATGTGATTATTTTGGATCTATATTGCCTAACATATGTGGTTATTTTGGATCAGTTTAACCTGCCTGGCATGAGTGACTATTTTGGATCTAAACTGCATGGCAAATGTGATTATTTTTAACATAGATTGCCTGGCAAATTTGACCATTTTGGCATCTAAATCGCCTGGTGTTTGTGATTATTGTGAAAATTAAAATTTCCTGGCAAATGTCACTTTTTTGGATCTAAATTGCCAGGCATATGTGATTATCTTGGATTTGAATTCCTGGCAAATGTGATCATTTTGGATTCAAACTGCCTACAAAATGTGATTATTTTGGATCTAAATTGCCTGGCAAATATGATTATTTTGGGATCTAAATTACCTAACAAATGTGATTCTCTTGGATCTAAACTGCCTGGCAAATGTTATTATTTTGGATCCAGATTACCTTGCAAATATGAATATTTTGGATATACACCGATTAAATTTAATTTCACTTTATTACGGCAATAAGGGTAAACCATAATTGTACTAAAACAGTTTCGTCACACACAGCGTGTACCTTGCGTAGACGTCATATCCTGTTACTCAGCACCTTGTTTTTCAAAATTCTTTGTATCTCTGGATAGGCAGGCCAATATGGTGTGAGACTACCTGGTATCACTTTGTAGATGGCAAACCTGGGATGGACATGAGTATGGTGTTAGATGGCTGCAATCATAGATATTGCTGTCTCTGATCCATGACTTTTGAAGACAGGGCAGACACTTAACCCGAGTTATTTGAAGGAATAAGCCAGCAGTTTATTGTTCGTGTATGTTTGAAGCAGACGTTGCAGCATCAAGATACAGACATAATATATAGAAAAATCCTTATCGGTTGAAGCTTCAGCAGGCCTGCAGACTGATGACACAGATAAACTCTGTGTTTTGACTATTTTCTCGACAGTGTACTCCTTTAGGGCTATGTCCCAGAGAGGAATAAGTGCTAGAGAAAAAAAAAAAAAAAGAGAAGAGAGAGGACGATGAACAACAACACTGTCACACATTTCCACAATTCTTCTGCCATTGTTTTTCTCTGGCGACAGATCACACGTACATCACATGCACACACCCACCCACTTACCCCCCACTCACTTCCTCACACGACACACACTCATACACACACAGACACAAACGCATACACATGTATATACACACACACACACACACAACACATACAAACATACACATAAAGAATAGACACTAAACTAGATAGATAATAATGACAGACAGATAGTATAGTAGATAGATAGATAGATAGATAGATAGATAGATAGATAATAGATAGATGATAGTAGGTAGATAAGTAGATAGGTAGATCCATCCTGGAGGAAATACAAGTTCCATCCTCAAGGATATACAAGACCCACCTGGATGAGACACAAGACCCATCCTGGAAGAGATACAAGACCATCCTGGAGGAGATACAAGACCCATCCTGGGGAGATACAAGACCTATCCTGGAGAGATACAAGACCATCCTGGAAGACACAAGACCATCCTGGAGGAGATACAAGACCCATCTGGAGGAATACAAACCATCCTGGAGGAGATACAAGACCCATCCTGGGGAGATACAAGACCCATCCTGGGGAGATACAAGACCATCCTGATTAAGAACAAGACTCATCCTGGAGGAGATACAAGACCATCTGGAGGAAATACAAAACCCATCCTGGAGGAGATACAAGACCCATTCTGGAGGAATCACAAGACCCATCCTGGGAGGAGATACAAGACCACCTGAGGAGGAGATACAAGACCCATCCTGGGAGGAGATACAAGACCCATCCTGGAGGAGATACAAGACACCATCCTGGAGGAGATACAAGACCCATCCTGAGGAGATACAAGACCCATCCTGGAGGAGATACAAGACCACCATCCTGGGGAGATACAAGACCCATCCTGGAGAGGATACAAGACTCATCCTGGAGGAGATACAAGACCATCCTGGAGGAATACAAAGACCCATCCTGGAGGAGATACAAGACCCATCCTGGAGGAGATACAAGACCCATCCTGGAGAGATACAAGACCCATCTGAAGAGATACAAGACCCATCCTGGAGAGAATACAAGACCCATCCTGGAGGAGATACAAGACCCATCCTGGAGGAGATACAAGACCCATCCTGGAGGAGATACAAGACCCATCCTGGAGAGATACAAGACCCATCCTGGAGGAATACAAGACCCATCCTGGAGAAGATACAAGACCCATCCTGGAGAAGATACAAGACCCATCCTGGAGGAGATACAAGACCCATCCTGGAGAGATACAAGACCATCTGGAGGAAGATACAAGACCCATCCTGGAGGAGATACAAGACCCATCCTGGAGAGATACAAGACCCATCCTGGAGGAATACAAGATCATCCTGGAGGAGAACAAGACCATCCTGGAGGAAGATACAACCCATCCTGGAGGAGATACAAGACCCATCCTGGAGGAGATACAAAACTAATTTCCTGGAGGCAAATACAAATACCCATCCTGGAGGAGATACAAGACTATCCTGGAGGAGATACAGACCTTTCTGGAGGAAATACAAACCCATCCTGGAGGAGATACAAACCATCTGAGAGATACAAACCATCTGAGGAGATACAAGACCACCATCCTGGAGGAGATACAAGACCCATCCGGAAGCACTTGTTCAAAGCTTGCTGGTATTGAGGCTGGTCCTGTAGCTTTAGGTTCTACCTCCTCTGGTCCATCCTGTGTAGAACGGCGGTTGTTCTGTGTGTTCAAGTGTCCCATGTCAAGCATTGTCTTTTCAAATGTGTAAAAATGTTTTGTTGTTGCCATTCTTTGTTGCCACATTG
>JAPXFY010000030.1:44907488-44917488 GCA_030674185.1 Monoplex corrugatus | reverse complement strand
GTTCTTCTGGTTCCTGTTTGCTTGGGCGCGGGCAATCGCTACTTGTTTTGGAATCACTGTGCTTACGTGTTCCGATGAACGAAAACCAACTCTATGAGCAAAAATGCAAGGATACAGATTTCTTTCGATCTGCAGCAAGAGATTTCAGGTGCTGGTGATGTTTTGTCATGTTAATAACATACTTTACGCTGTAAAGAGATGAATGTACATAACCACCTCGTTTCACGTCGTGGGGATTCCACTTCGCTTCATGCCATAGGGATCACTCGATTATTTCTGTACGCGCTTTTCGATTTGTTACCCGTTTGCGACGGGAACCCCTTACCACACACACACACACACACACACACACACACAGCACAACACACACACACACACACACACACACACACACATCACAAAATCACACACATCACCACACACAGCACAACACAATCAACAACACACACATGCACACTAGCACACACCCCACACATCACACAATCACACACATGCACGCACACTAGCACATACAACACACACAACACACACATGCACACGCACACTAACAACATACACACAAACACACACACAACAACACACAAACACACACACACACACACACACACACACACACACACACACACACACACACACACACACACTAAAAACTGAATGTTAAAAGTTCCAAGTAAGGAATCACAGTTATACACTGAAACATCTCCTGTTACAATAATAAAAACCTTGTGTCTGTTAAAGGCCCATATTCCGATCCAGCCTTCAGAAACACGGTGAACGGGAATTATCGCATTCACAGCACACACCGCACACCACACACACACACACACACACACAACACACACACACACACAAAACACGCACACACACACACACACCACACACACACAACACACACACACCACACACACAACACACAACCACACTAGACATAAACTCAGGATACACTCTACCACACCACAAACCTAGTAATACAGTGACAATTATACGAGGTAATCTGTACCAAATCAACTTTAAGTTATGAAAATGCCAGTGATGATTTTTTCATGTGATGTAAAACACAACTTTACAGTAAGAAAATGGCCTGAAGGTTATGTATATACTTATTCCTATATGAGAAAAATTCTATCTATCTTTACAGTAAGAAAATGGCCTGAAGGTTATGTATATACTTATTCCTATATGAGAAAACATTCTATCTATCTATCTATCCATCATGCTAACAAAGCAAAAAAATTAACCCCTTTGATTTCTACACCCTTTTCGCCAGCTTCCTGAAGGGTTAAGTTTTTGCAGTTGGTGTATAGGTGCAGGAGTCAAAGGGTTAAAGTTTGTAGCCAAAGTTTAACCTGTTTTTTGTTTTGTTTTGTTTTGTTTATTTCTTTTTACTGAGATACAACGCACACATTTAATACGGTTCTAATGAATCTGGCACTATCAGACGGTTGTGTTTATTTACCCCAACAAATAACTATCACCGACACAATCTGGTAAGATGAACACATTAAGAAAAAAAAAAAAAAGAAATAAACAAAACAAAACAAAACAAAACAAAACAAAAAACAGTTAAACTTTGGCTACAAACTTTAACCCTTTGACTCCTGCACCTATACACAACTGCGAAGACTTAACCCTTCAGGAAGCTGACGAAAAGGGTGTAGAAATCAAAGGGGTTAATTTTTTGCTTTGTTAGCATGATAGATAGAAAAATAATATTGATTGATAGATAGATAGATATAGATATTGATAGATATATAGATAGATAGATAGATATGATAGATAGATAGATAGATAGAAATAGATAGATAGATAGATATTGATGATAGATAGATAGACTAGACGATAGATAGATAGATAGATAGATAGATAATGATTGATAGATAGATAGATATTGATAGATAGATGATAGATATTGATAGATAGATAGATAGATTGCATTGTTTGATGATAGATAGATAGATAGATAGATAGATAGATGATGGATAGATAGATAGATAGATAGATAGATTGATAGATAGATAGATAGATAGATAGATAGATAACTAGATGATAGATAGATAGATAGATATAGATAGATAGATAGATAGATAGATAGATAGATAGATAGATAGATAGATAGATAGATAGATAGATAGATAGAAGATAGATAGATAGATAGATAGATAGATAGATGATAGATAGATAGATAGATAGATAGATAGATAGATAGATATGATAGATAGATAGATAGATAGATAGATAGATAGATAGATAGATAGATAGATAGATAGATAGATAGATAGATAGATCAGACAGATACACTGATATGTAGATACATAACTAGCTACATAGAAACTTCATAGAAAGAGAGAGAGAGAGAAATAAACAACAACGTACAGACAGACATACATACAACAGACAGACAGACGGACAGTCTGAGTGACTGATAAAAAGGATGAGTTGTCTTCATCATAATTATTCTTAATAAGATTTTTGTTACATAACTCATCAAGCTGATTGTGCGATGGAGTTCGCATTCTGTAGCCCCTGTTTTCTTTTATGAGTGCAATGAAAATTTATTTTGACAAATCTTTGGGGATTTTTCCGGTGTCATAACTTTCATTTAGGAGCACTGTTATTTTTTCAATGCCAAATTCCTCCAGGGCATCAATCAGTCAGTCTTATTATCATCTATAAACAACTCAAATTTTACTTTTGTGATATTCTTAGATCTCAAAAAAGCTTTTGATTTTGTTGATTGGTGAAATACATCTAAAGAAATTCCTTATGTATCATATTAATTCAAATAGTCTTATAGTCTTCAATTCTTATTTGAAAAAAAAAAACCCACACACACAAAACAGTCTTACGAATACTTCATTTTTATCAAGAGAAAGTACCAAGTTATATGTCCGACAAGGATCTTTTTTGGGTCCCGTGCTCTTTAAAAAGTTTCATCAGTGCGCATATGCATTGCCTAGTGCCTTTTAGTTTTTAGTCTCATTGTTAGCAAATGTTTTGATGAACGATGAGAGTGTGTGCTTTGATTTTATTTGTATGACAAAGTTTGGCCAATGAAAATATATTATTATTATCATCATTTATTATCATTATTCTTACTATTATTAATATTATTATTATTATTATTATTATTATTATCGTTATTATTATTATTATTATTATTATTATTATTATTATTATTATTATTATTATTATTATTATTATTATTATTATTATTATCATTATTGTCATCATCATCATTATCATATCATTATTATCATTCTTTTTCTGCTTCTTCTTCTTCTCATTATTATTATTATTATTTTGTTATTATTATTATTATTATTATTATATTTTTGTTTGTTATTGTTATTATACTTTATTATTATATTTTATTTTTATTTTATTATTATCATTATTATTATTATCATCATTATTATTATCATTATCATTACCATTATTATCAATATTAGTATCTCATATTTAGTAACAAATGTCATGAGTTTTGATGATCCAACTCTTTATCCTCATAGGGTTAGAGTCAATAACATCAATCCATAATGCAGAAAAGCCTGCTTGAATTTTCTTATTCGTTTTCAGAAAATGTCAGTGCTACTGAATTCTGTAAAAGCAAAAAAAAAGGTATTCTTATAGCTACCCGATAAAAGCATCACGGCAAACTGCCTTCACCGGCCTTATTCATTAAACCCCATGAGAGAGAGAGGAAGACTGAACAGAGAGAGAGAGGGGGGGGGGGGAGCGAGAGAAAAGAGAGAGAGAGAAAGCAAGAAGAGAAGGAGAGAGAAAGAGAGAAGAGAAGAGAAAGAGAGAGAGAAGAAATAACAGAAAAAGTTAAATAGAGAGATGGAAAGAGAGAACAGAGGAGACAGAGAGAGAGAGAGAGAGAGGGGGGGGAAACAAGAGAGAGATGAGAAAGAGAGAGAGGGGGAAGAGGAGAGAGAAAGAGACGAGAGAAAGAGACAAAGAAAGACAGAGAGAGAAAGAGACAGAGAATGAGAGAGAGAGAGAGAAGAGAAAGAGAAAAAGAGAGAGAAAGAAAGAGAGAAAGAGAAAGAGAAAAAGAGAGAGAGAGAGAAGAAAAGGAGAGAGAGAAAGAGAGAGAGGGAGAGAGAGCAAGAGAGAAGAAAGAGGCAAAGAAAGAGAGAGAGAGACAGAGAGAGAGAGAAAGAGAGAGAGGGAGAGAGGAGATAAAGAGAAAAAGAGAGAGAAAGAGAGAGAGAAAGTAAGAGAGAAAAAAGGAGAGAGAGAAGAAAAAGAGAGAGAAAAAAAAGAGAGAAAAAGTGAGAGAGAGAGAGAAAAGGAGAGAGAGAAAAGAGAGAGAAAGAAGAGAAAGAGAAAGAGAGAAGAGAGAGAGAGAGAGAGAGAGAGAGAGAGAGAGAGAGAGAGAGAGAGAGAGAGAGAGAGAACACATAAGTAATACAAAACTACAATCACTGAATGTTCTCATTATCTCGATTGTTGAAGGCAGAAAGTGACGGTACATGCAATGCACAAGACAAAAAACTGAATGTTGTAATCATCTCAGTACGCACACTGTATACTGATTGTCTAAGTCTACAGATCGGTAAGCACTGTTTGCTTTCCTCTTCTACATTTCTTTCAACATCTACAAATGGGTATAGACAACATATGACATTACACGAAATAGCTCGCAAAATGTCGTTGCTGGGGAAAATAGACACGCACCACACACACACACACACACACCACCACACACACACACACACACACACACACACACACACACACACACACACACACACACACGAATTCGTAATCATCTCAGTACTAACGAACTGATTTTAAGCACAGATCGAATACGTTGCTTCCTCATACTTCAACACCACAGATCAACAAATGGTAGACAACAAGACATTACACGAAAGCCGCAAAACGCAAAATACACACTCACACACACACACACACAACACACACACACACACACACACACACACACACACACACCACACACACACACACACACACACACACACACACACACACACACACACACACACACACACACACACACACACACACACTAACAACTATCGTGAGCTAGCGACAGCAAAGTTTGCCGTTAGAACTACTTCACAAACGGACAGTTTTGTGAGCAAGGAAATTAAAATCAGGTCTGATGTTGACTTTCCAAAACGAGCAAACAACATTTCATCACAAATAACTGTTGCAACTTATGTATCTGACATGGTCACACAGTCTAACATAAATCTGGATGAAATAGCTGAGACACCATCCCCCAACGCCTATCCCTACATGGGAAATGCTTAAAGCCACTTTTGATATTGATTATACAGATGCTAAGAAATATGAAAACATTAACATTTCGATATGCACAGCAAGAGAACACATCGATGAAAAATACCGTACCCACCTCCTATTTTTACCGATGGATCAGTCTTAGAAAATAAATCTGCTGGAGCAGCTTTTTATATCCCAAAATTTAAAATACAAAAGTCATTTTTCATTGGGCCAAATATATCTATATTTACAGCGGAATTAGTCGCTATTATACAAGCGTTGCATTATCTATTAAACCTTAAACCTGTATATTTCAAAGTAGTTTCTTTGTTGATTCAAAATCTGTATTATATGCCTTACAGTCATTTGATACAGACACAAGACCTGACTTAATTACTGAGGCAAATCATCTTATACATGGTTTAAGGATAAAAGGTACAGATATCGGTTTATGCTGGGTGCCTTCTCACGTTGGTCTTCACGGCAACGAAGTAGTTGACAGAGCAGCTAAGCAAGGTGCACACAACACTGATAATACTATAGAATTACGTATTAAAACTTCCGTAAAAGAAGCTTGCAGCTTGCTAGAATCAGCCTCATGGATTCGTTTTCATGATCATTTCAATGAAAAGTTTGTGACAAAACAAAACTTTCATTTCAAAATGTATGTAAAAAAATGCAGTATTCTTCTATCTATCATTCGAGATCGATTGTTGGTGTTCATTTTCGTATTCAGCTAAACGCATTGAAAACAAAATATTGTAAAAATGTCAAGTGTATTTGCGGCGAACAATTCACGCTGTTTCACTGTTTATTTTACTGCAAAATGCTGCGTTCTTTTTTTTTTTTACCAAAAATGTTTACTCAAGAAAACTATTCTGAAACTCATTTTAAAGAAATAACTTCAGATCAATCTTTGTCAGTTAAAATTTCAGAATCATTGGTTCACAGTCCTGTTAATGCATTGCTTTAAGTTTATGATGTTTGTACTTTAGCGTTGAAATTTTCCCTTCACATTGTTGATGTTAATTGTTAGTGTTCATTGTTAGTGTTAAGATCTTGTCCCATTTTTCTATTTTCCCACCTGCTTATATCTCTGACTGTCTCCCCTCTGATCCTAATCCAACCCACCCAACTCTCATCCTCCATTTTTTCCCCGTCTAATATCACTCATAGTGAAAAGACGTTAAATCAAAGAACGAACGAACACACACACACACACACACACAGAGAGAGAGAGAGAGAGAGAGAGAGAGAGAGAGAGAGACGGTGACAGAGGGACAGAGACAGAGATACAGAGAAAGAGAGAGAGAGAGAGAGAGAGAGAAAGAGAGAGAGACGGACAGACAGACAAACAGAGGGACAGAGAAAGAGCGAGAGCAAGAGAGAGAGAGAGAGACACACACACAGACACACCGATAGAGAGAGAGAGACAGACACAGAGAGACAGAGACAGAGACAGACAGACAGACAGACAGACGAGCAAACAGACAAAAAAAACAAAACCCATGAAGAAAAACAGGAATCATGCAGGTAGGCACATATACTATTCAAACAAATATAGATAACGGTCTTTAACAACAAAATCAAACGAATAAAATAAAGAAATCTGAAACATGTATTCAGCATGAAAATGGCGAGAAATTGACTACACATCTATCGAACAAATCTTTAACTGAACAAATTCTAGGTAAAACAAAACAAAACAAAACCCACCACCACCACCACCACCACCACCACTACTACCAACAGCAACAAAACAAAACCAAAAAAGCCGCACACACGCGTGCGCGCGTCCCTTTCGATCCCTCCACCCTACCCATCCCACTCTCATCTACTCCACCACCACCCCCATTACCAATTCAAACATCATTATCAACAACAATAGCAAAAACAAATAACAACCATCATCAACAACAATAACAACAATAACGACAAACAACAAAAGTGAACAACAAATAAAACAATACATCCAACAATGTCAATACACTTGTTTTGATGTCACATGGGCAGCCAAGATGAGGTTTCAATAAGAATGTTGAGAGTTCCATGGACAGCAAAGAAAACAAACGAGACAGTCTTGATGGAGGCAAACACAGGAAGATCATTCATAAGGAAAAGACAGGCAACATTTATAGGACATTTTATGAGGAAAATGGAATTAGAGCACCTGGTGACAACAGGAAAGCTGGAGGGAAAGAGAGCACCAGGTAGACCCAGGGAGAGAATGCTGGACGGACTTGCAGGATGGCTGAGGACAGAGAGCGTGGAAAATGTGCTTGCAGCAACAAGGGATAGATGCATATGGAGGGCCATGATCGCCAACGCCATGTGGCAAGGCACGTGATGATGATGATGATGATGGGTGTCAAGGGAGACAAGAGAGCTGACGTTCAGGGGGAGACAAGAGAGCTGACGTTCAGGGGAGACAAGAGAGCTGTCGGGTCAGAGGGAGACAAGACAGTTGGCGGTCAGAGGGAGACAAGACAGCTGACAGTCAGAGGGAGACAAGAGAGCTGACAGGTCAGAGGGAGACAAAACAGTTGACAGTCAGAGGGAGACAAGACAGCTGACTACCAGAGGGAGACAATGACAGCTGACGGGTCAGAGGGAGACAAGAGAGCTGACTACCAGAGGGAGACAAGACAGCTGATTACCAGAGGGAGACATGACAGCTGACTACCAGAGGGAGACAAGACAGCTGACTACCAGAGGGAGACAAGACAGCTGACTACAAGAGGGAGACAAGACAGCTGACGGGTCAGAGGGAGACAAGACAGCTGACGGGTCAGAGGGAGACAAGACAGCTGACTACCAGAGGGAGACAAGACAGCTGACTACCAGAGGGAGACAAGACAGCTGACGGGTCAGAGGGAGACAAGACAGCTGACGGGTCAGAGGGAGACAAGACAGCTGACTACCAGAGGGAGACAAGACAGATGACTACAAGAGGGAGACAAGATAGCTGACTACCAGAGGGAGACAAGACAGCTGACTACCAGAGGGAGACAAGACAGCTGACTACCAGAGGGAGACAAGACAGCTGACTACCAGAGGGAGACAAGACAGCTGACTACCAGAGGGAGACATGACAGCTGACTACCAGAGGGAGACAAGACAGCTGACTACCAGAGGAAGACAAGACAGCTGACTACCAGAGGGAGACAAGAGAGCTGATGGGTCAGAGGGAGACAAGACAGCTGACAGTCAGGGGAAGACAAGAAAGCTGACAGTCTGGGGGAGACAAGAGAGCTGACGGTCAGGGGAGACAAGAAAGCTGACGGGTCAGAGGGAGACAAGACAGCTGACGGTCAGAGGGAGACAAGAGAGCTGACAGGTCAGAGGGAGACAAGAGAGCTGACAGGTCAGAGGGAGACAAGAGAGCTGACAGGTCAGAGGGAGACAAGACAGCTGACAGGTCAGAGGGAGACAAGAGAGCTGACAGGTCAGAGGGAGACAAGAGAGCTGACAGGTCAGAGGGAGACAAGAGAGCTGACAGGTCAGAGGGAGACAAGAAAGCTGACAGGTCATGGGGAGACAAGAAGCTGACGGGTGACAGGGAGACAAGAGAGCTGACGGGTCAGCAACATTGAGCTGGAAGGCCTGAGTTGGGGACATGCCGTGCCATATCGTCAAAGTTTCTTTTGCCTCATCGATCCACGCCTTCGTTGGTCTACCTCCCTCTTACTTTAAGTACAGATATCACATAGTGTTAAAATCAAAATTTATGTCCCACTATAGTAACTTGCCTTTCATACTACAATCATCATCATCATCATCATCATGAGGTGCCCTGCCGCATGGCGTTGGCGATCATGGACCTCCATCTGTCTCTATCTCTTGTTGCCCCTGGCATCTCCCCCACCCTCCTCGTCCCCAGCCACTCTGCAAGTCCGTCCAGCATTTTCTCCCTGGGTCTACCTGGTGCTCTCTTTCCCTCCAGCTTTCACCACAATATCAGACCAAAATCTGCATTAAAGAAAAAACACAGAATGTCTTATTTTTCTTTTCTTCTCTCTCTCTCTCTCTCTCAGTCTCTCTCTCTCTCTCTCTGTGTCTCTCTCTCTGTCTCTCTGTCTCTCTGTCTCTCTCTCTGTGTCTCTCTGCCTCTTTCTCTTCTCTCCTTCTCTCTCTCTCTCTTTCTTTCTTCTTTTCTTTTGTTTCTTTCTTGTTTTCTTTCTATTTTGTTCATTTGAGTATTGGAACACTTTACTGATCGTCCTTATGTATTCCTTAAAGATTAAAGATCTCACGTTTTGGACAGAGAACCAGACAATATTAGAATACTGTAGAATTCTGTAGACTTATCATCCGCGAATTTTACAACGGAGAGCTAAACGTAAATCTTGTTTTTGAAACTTATTTCTGACGCAGTTTTCTGATTTCACAAAGTGTTTCGTCCTGCGCGCAGTAGTACTTGCAAAGCAATAGGAGGGAAAAAACTGCAGAAAAATACAGGTAAACCGTAGAACTTGATGTGTATGGTATCATTAGCTTTTAAATTCTTATTGGAACAGTTGGTAAGCTTATATTCTGGTCACCTAAACAAATCCCTGCAGTCTCTAGATATGCATAACACAACCAAACGAAACACGCGCTGGACGTGTGTTGGAGCAAAATTGTTTCAGCATGTACTGTTTCGTCCATATTTCTTTTGCATGAAAGGAAAAGTCGAAAACGAAAAATGTAAGACCAAGTGATAAAACAAAGATACAAACAAATAAACAAACAAGCAAAAAATAAC
>JAPXFY010000030.1:44887488-44894988 GCA_030674185.1 Monoplex corrugatus | reverse complement strand
TTCCAGCAGGAAGCTTGTGGATAGGGTGAGGGTGTCAAAGGGTTAAGTTTTTGCGGTTGGTCGATAGGGTGCGGAAGTCAAAGGGTTAAGGGATGTGTGTGTGTGGGGGGGGGGGGGCAAGTAGGACTATGTGATGAAGACAATAAGCAGGTTATATCACATCAAAACTATGTTTTCCTTTAGGCATTTGAAGAAAAAGAAATGCACGTTTAATCTGTACAGTCTGTATTCAACCTACAATCGCAAAATGGTAAAAGTACCTACCACACTGTCCACATTGTTAATCCTTTGACTCCTGCACTCTATCCACCAACTACAAAAACTTAACCCTTTGACTCCCACACCCTATCCACCAACTGCAAAAAAATTAACCCTTTGACTCCCACAACCTATCCACCGGCTTCCTGCAGGTTAAATATTATTTGCTTTGCTTGCATGGTTGACAATACAGGATGCTGGTAGACAGTGTGCAGGAGTCAAAGGGTTAAAAAAACCGTTACCCATTACCATGAGCGAACAGCAACATCACCCACACCTTTCTGTTTTCCATCTGTGGACTGGATGTTGCTACCTGCTCTATAGTACTGTGTGCAGATGGGGGTCGTCTCATTAAAGACGAATGTCCATGCGCGACGAGACCACAGTTCTCAGATATTGCTCCAACAAACTGAATACCGAGCGGAACTTTCTGGTTTGAATGTCCATGCCACACGGGTCCACAGTTTCCAGACTATCATACGCTCAAACAAACTATGTGCAGAATTGGGTTATCTCATGTAAATATCCACGCGTGTTAGGACTAGTCTTCAGACATATCCACAGAGTCTGACATACTATGCGCAGAATGAGGCTGTCTCATATAGATATCCATGTTTACTGGGATTACAGTCTTCAGACATCCACAGAGTCTGACATACTATGCGCAGAATAAGGCTGTCTCATATAGATATCCATGTTTGGTAAGATTACAGTGTCCAGATATCCACATAGTCTAACATACTATGTGCAGAATTAAGCTGTCTCATACAAATATCCATGCTTGGTAAGACAACTGTCTTGACATCCACGGAGTCTAACATACTATGCGCAGAATAAGGCTGTCTCATACAAACATCCATGCTTGGTAAGATTACAGTGTTCAGACATCCACATAGTCTAGCATGCTATGTGCAGAATAGGGCTGTCTTATATAAATATCCATGCTTGGTAAGACTACAGTCTTTAGACATCCACATAGTCTAGCATGCTATGTGCAGAATAGGGCTGTCTAATATAAATATCCATGCTTGGTAAGACTACAGTCTTCAGACATCCACATAGTCTAGCATGCTATGTGCAGAATAGGGCTGTCTTATATAAATATCCATGCTTGGTAAGACTACAGTCTTTAGACATCCACATAGTCTAGCATGCTATGTGCAGAATAGGGCTGTCTAATATAAATATCCATGCTTGGTAAGACTACAGTCTTCAGACATCCACAGAGTCTGACATACTATGAGCAGAATGGGGCTGTCTAATATAAATATCCATGCTTGGTAAGACTACAGTCTTCAGACATCCACAGAGTCTGACATACTATGAGCAGAATGGGGCTGTCTAATATAAATATCCATGCTTGGTAAGACTACAGTCTTCAGACATCCACAGAGTCTGACATACTATGAGCAGAATGGGGCTGTCTAATATAAATATCCATGCTTGGTAAGACTACAGTCTTCAGACATCCACAGAGTCTGACATACTATGAGCAGAATGGGGCTGTCTAATATAAATATCCATGCTTGGTAAGACTACAGTCTTCAGACATCCACAGAGTCTGACATACTATGAGCAGAATGGGCTGTCTAATATAAATATCCATGCTTGGTAAGACTACAGTCTTCAGACATCCACAGAGTCTGACATACTATGAGCAGAATGGGGCTGTCTAATATAATATCCATGCTTGGTAAGACTACAGTCTTCAGACATCCACAGAGTCTGACATACTATGAGCAGAATGGGGCTGTCTCATAGATATCCATGCTTGGTAAGACTACAGTCTTCAGACATCCACAGAGTCTGACATACTATGAGCAGAATGGGGCTGTCTCATCATACAGATGAATGTCCATGCCACACAGGACCACAGTCTCATCCAGACAAGGATACAGTCTCCACACATTTCATCACCATCATCATGTTGCCTTGCCGTATAGCATTGGCTATCATCGTACTCCATATGCCTCTATCCGTTGATGCTGCAAGTACATCTTCCACTCTCTCTGTCCTCAGCCACCCTGCAAGTCCGTCGAATATTTTCTCCTTAGGTATACATGGTGCTCTCTTTCCCTCCAGCTTTCCTATTTTGACCAGGTAATCTAATTCCCCTTTCCTCATAAAAAGGCCAAAAAATATTGCCTGCCTTTTCCTAATATTCCTTATCAATGATCGTCTTCTGTCTGCCTCCATCAAGACTGTCTCGTTTGTTTTCTTTGCTGTCCATGGAACTCTCAGACATCTACATGCTTTAAAATAATATGTGCGGAATGGGGAATTTATCATATGAATATCTATGTAGGATAATTTTACAGTTTTCAGACTGCTCCAGCATATTATGTGCGGAGTGAAGATGTTTAAATTAGATGACTTTCCATGCCAAACAAGGCCACAGTCTCCAGAACGCGTTTTCATTTTATTTATTTATTTTTTTGTATATGTGTCCACTGTTTAGAAATTCAAACAAACAAACAACAACAAAAAACAAACAAACAAACAAACAAACAAACAAACAAACAAACTCAAACTGGTTTCATGTGACAGTTATGGAATAATAGTTCTAGGGTTAGCTAAGAAGATCTTTTCAAGTCCACATCTTTTATCTAAACCAAGTTCGAAGGCAGAATTAATCGCTCTGGAACATTTAGGTGGAAGACTTCAGACTTTAGACGATTGACTCACGTAAATTATCGGCTACTGCCCAATATAAAGGGGTGCTAGTACGTAATCAACATGATCATTTGATATTGTAATGAATATAACATTATTATGGATATAGTTCCTGGTTCTGTTTTTTTTTTTTTTTTTTCTTTTGCTATAGCAATCGATCTGAACATATTTTCTTTCTTTTTTTAAATAAAAAGACAAAATTGTAACTGTCCTTTCGTGTTTACAAGCCCTAAGCAAACGAATTCGAAATTGGCTTGGGGATTTATAAAACTGTAATGGTATACACTGCAGTCTTGAACAAATTAAGTACATGGCATTATAAAACGTAATACATTTAAACTTTTTACGTGTTTTGGTACAATGTGGAACTGACCCCTATACAATTCAATGAGTTTTCCAGTCATGCCCAAATCAGTTTTGGTGGAAAGACGTCTTTTTCTTCTTTTGATTGCTGTCTATATGGTCAGTCTTCATCGGGCGATAAAATAATGTGGCTGTTTGTTTGTTTGTTCGTTTGTCTGTCTGTTTGTTAGTCTGTCTGTGTGTTTGTTTGTTAATTTTTTCTTTGTCTGTTTGTCTATCTGTTTGTTTGTCTGTCTGTTTGTGGTTTTGTTTGTCTGTTTTTTGTTTGTCTCTTTGTTTGTCAGTTTGTTTTTTTTCTTTCTTTCTTTGCCTGTTTGTCTACCTGTTTGTTTGTCTGTCTGTTTGTCTGTTTGTTTCTTTTTTTCATTGCATGTTTGTCTACCTGTTTGTTTGTCTGTTTCTTTGTTTCTTTGTCTGTTTCTTTGTCTGTTTTGTTTGCTTGTCTGTCCGTTTGTTTGTCTGTTTGTCTATTTGTTTGGTTGTTTGTTTTTGTTTGTTTGTTTGTTTGTTTTTCCGTTGTCTGTCGGCTGCCATGGAGCTTGGAGCTTACAGATTTACTCGGACATATCTCCTGTCTCTCCACTTCAAACTGTTGAGGCACTGCGTCACCCTGAACGATCCTCAATCGGGCCAGCTCCTCCCATTCTCCTCTGATGTAGATGCCTGTTTATATATGTACATTTGCGTTATACTACACGGTGCCATGGTTTGTTAGAAGGCGCCTGCAGGCCTGACAGCCTTGACTTCAGCCCTGTAACTTTTCTGTTGAAGTTACCCCCCGTCCTCTGCTCATGGTCAAAAGACATGGCTTGTGAACACGTGGGGACTAGAGAGCTTTAAGCGACTCTTATCCGTCTAATAGCGCCGTTATGGATCATATGACAAGGTATTTTCTAAGAGTTACCTTGACAAGTGCTACCCCACCCTGTCCTCAGAGAAACCATGGTAAGTCTGTCCCAGAACTGCTTATATTTCAAGGCAAGACTGGCCAATTTTGCAGCTAACGTCCACAAGGCATGACTAGCTAATTTTGCAGCTAACATCTATAGGATAAGACTAATTGATTTTGCAGCTAATATTCATAAGGCAAGATTAATTAATCTTGTGTCTCACGTCAATAACTGCTTATTTGTCCAGATAAGACTAATTAATTTTGCAGCTAACTTCCATGAGGCAAGACTGGCTAATTTTGCAGCTAATGTCTATAAGCTAAGACTGGCTAATTTTGCAGCTAATGTCTATAAGGTAAGACTGACTAATTTTGCAGCTAATGTCTATAAGGTAAGACTGACTAATTTTGCAGCCAATGTCTATAAGGTAAGACTGACTAATTTTGCAGCTAATGTCTATAAGGCAAGACTGGCTAATTTTGCAGCTAATGTCTATAAGGTAAGACTGACTAATTTTGCAGCTAATGTCTATAAGGTAAGACTGACTAATTTTGCAGCTAATGTCTATAAGGTAAGACTGACTAATTTTGCAGCTAATGTCTATAAGGTAAGACTGACTAATTTTGCAGCTAATGTCTATAAGGTAAGACTGGCTAATTTTGCAGCTAATGTCTATAAGGTAAGACTGACTAATTTTGCAGCTAATGTCTATAAGGCAAGACTGGCTAATTTTGCAGCTAATGTCTATAAGGTAAGACTGCTAATTTTGCAGCTAATGTCTATAAGGTAAGACTGGCTAATTTGGAGCTAATGTCTGTCCAGGCAAGACTGGCTAATTTTGCAGCTAATGTCTATAAGGCAAGACTGGCTAATTTTGCAGCTAATGTCTATAAGGTAAGACTGGCTAATTTGGAGCTAATGTCTGTCCAGGCAAGACTGGCTAATTTTGCAGCTAATGTCTATAAGGCAAGACTGGCTAATTTTGCAGCTAATGTCTATAAGGTAAGACTGGCTAATTTGGAGCTAATGTCTGTCCAGGTAAGACTGGCTAATTTTGCAGCTAATGTCTATAAGGTAAGACTGGCTAATTTTGCAGCTAATGTCTATAAGGTAAGACTGGCTAATTTGGAGCTAATGTCTGTCCAGGCAAGACTGGCTAATTTTGCAGCTAACGTCTATAAGGTAAGACTGGCTAATTTTGCAGCTAACGTCTGTCCAGGCAAGACTGGCAAATTTTGCAGCTAACATCCACAACTGCTTATTTGTCCAGACAAGACTGGGTAATTCTGCAACTAGTTTCCATAAGGCAAGACTGACTAATTTTGCAGCTAACGTCTCTCCAGGCAAGACTGGCTAATTTTACAGCTAATGTCCATAAGGAAAGACTGGCTAATTTTGCAGTTTATGTCCATAACTACTTATATGTCCGGGCAAGACTAGCTAATTTGCAGCTAACGTCCATAACTGCTCATTTGTCCGGGCAAGACCGGCTAGTTTTGCAGCTAATGTCGACAAGGCAAGACTGGCTAATTTTGCAGCTAATGTCGACAAGGCAAGACTAACAAATTTTGCAGCTAATGTCTACAACCAAAATCAGTCAGCTTCCAGTCCGCCACTGAGAATCAGCAGTGTTAAGGATGGTCGGTCCACCATCATGGTGGAGGCAGCTTTTTCCCCCAAGGCTAGATGCGATGAACCCTGAGAAAGAATCCATAGACAGCAGGTGGAAGTTCCCTGCTTGCAGACTATATAGACTTCGTCCAGGCGACAATTCTCACTGCTGTAGGCTGAACACAGCGACTGGAAAACAAGGCGGTGTCTTGTTTAGTGTTTCAGTGTTAATCCTCAGATTTCAGGGGTACAGGGTTTATTCCAAAGAGATTCATTGCACTCGAGCAAGCCCATAGGCGATCCACTCGATCAGGGCATGTATAGTATAGTATAGTATAGTATAGTATAGTATAGTATAGTATAGTATAGTATAGTATAGTATAGTATAGTATAGTATAGTATAGTATAGTATAGTATAGTATAGTATAGTATAGTATAGTATAGTATAGTAGTATAGTATAGTATAACATAGCATAGCATAGCATAGTATAGTATAGTTATAATACAGTATGGCATAGTATATTAGTATAGTATAGTATAGTATAGTATAGTATAGTATAGTATAGTATAGTATAGTATAGTATAGTATAGTATAGAAATAGTATAGAAATAGAATAGTATAGTATAGTATAGTATAGTATAGTTAGTTAGTTAATTACTTAGTTAGTTAGTTAATTACTTAGTTACTTAGATTGATAGATAGTTAATTAGTTACTCAGTTATTGATATTATTTGTATATTCAGTTATTTTATTTGTCGATTATTTATTTGTCGATTTATCTATATGTTCTTCTACATATTCATTTATCTATTTTTTTCATCTATCTATCCATTTATTTACTTAGCTTCCTGTCTATCAACCTATCTATCTATCTATCGACCGACCGACCGACCGACCGACCGACTGACCGACTGACCGACCGATCCATCTATCCATCCATCTATCCATCCATCTTTCCATCCATCTATCTATCTATCTATCTATCTATCCATCTATCTATCTATCTATCCATCTATCTATCTATAGATCTACTCATGTGTTTATACACGAAGTTATTCATGTATTTCTGTATTTATTTCTGCATTTCTGTATCCATGTAACCATTTATTTGTTCATTTATTCATTCACTATGGATTTGTCTATATGCTTTTAATTTAATTTCTCTATTATCTATCTATTGTTGTTTATTCATTTATATTTATTTACTAATACATTTATTCATTCATTTAGTTATTTGTACCCTACCTCAGCATATTTGTGTGTATGCGCTTGTGTGTGTGTGGTGTGGTGTGTTTGTTTGTTTGTTTGTTTGTATCTGTGTACGGTGTGTTTGTGTATGTATGTGTGTGTATGACTAATTAATGTAAAGCACAAGTGAGTCCTAAACTATGTGTGGGAGAATAGCGCTATATAACTGTGATTTATTATTATTATTATTATTTATTATTATTATTATTATTATTATTATTATATTATTATTATTATTATTATATTATTATTTATTATTATATTATTTATTATTATATTATTATTTATTATTATTATCATTATTATTTATCATTATTATTATTATTATTATATATTATTATTATTATTATTATATCATTATCATTCATCATTCCCTCATCATCATTATTTATTATTATTTATTTTCATTATTATTCATCGTTTATTTTTATGCCTTCCGATTTCTTTTTGGATGCG
>JAPXFY010000030.1:44872488-44879988 GCA_030674185.1 Monoplex corrugatus | reverse complement strand
AGTTCTTTTTTTTTTTTCCCCGTCGACACCCACCTCAGGTGATATGGCCGACGGGGATAACTATCATCCCAGGGAAGTGGGAGGAAGAGGCACTTATTATCTTATCCTATACTGACACCACCAGAACAACAATGATGTTAAGATGGGACAGTGAGAAGGCCAGTTTTAATGGAGCGCACCACCCCAGGATTCGAACCACCACCACAACCATTAATATGTGAATCCGACGCTCAACCAACTGAGCCACTGAGGCAGGAAGATATACTGATTGATTTGGTTCAGTTGTTTTCGTCGACACCCACCTCAGGTGATATGCCCGACGGTGATAACCATCCCAGGGAAGTGGGGGAAGGGGAGGGGACTTATCTAATTCTATACTGACACCACCAGAGCAACAATGATGTTAAGATGGGGCAGTGAGAAGGCCAGTTTTAATGTATCGCACCCCGGGATTCGAACCCACAACCACAACTATTAGCATATGAATCTGACGCTCAACCAACAGGACTACTGAGGTAGGAAGATAGATGATTGATTTGGTTCAGTTTTTTGTTTTTTTTCTTTTTTCCCGTCGACACCCACCTCAGGTGATTTGGCCGTCGGGGATAACCATCATCCCAGGGAAGTGGGAACAAAGGGGACTTATTATTATCTAATCCTACACTGACACCACCAGAACAACAATGATGTAAAGACAGGACAGTGAGAAGGCCAGTTTTCATGTAGCGCACCATCCCGGGATTTGAACCCACAACCATTAGCATGTGAATCCTCAAACCTTACACTGACACCACCAGAACAACAATGATATCAAGATGGTACAGGGAAAAGGCCAGTTTTAATGTAGCGCACCCTGGGATTCGAACCCACAGCCATTAGAATGTGAGAATCCGACGATCAAACCATCTGGACTACTTGGGCCAGGAAGGTGGGAAGGAGACAGGCCACCTTTATAATCAATAACTGTTGTAACTGTTGCTAGGACAAAAGCAAGTTATAGTACAATCCCCAGTCTCACGCAATGCCCCCCGTGGGAATGCCGGGGGCTCTTTCAGTATAAATAGTATCCCCACCTTCTGGAAATTCTGTGCTAAAAATTTCCTCTTTTCTGTCAGTCTCTTTGTTTCTTTCTTCCTCCTTTGCTTTCTGTCATTAAAAAAAATTCTTCCTATCATTTTCTGCGTTGCTGGTCCATTCACCTGTATGTGTTCGATAAAGTCTTACGTGCTTTTTCTTAGGATTGATAATTGGGTACATGTATAGAATGCATTTTGTGCTCTAGGGAGGTGAGATATGCAGAAGCAATTTAAGGTAATTTATGCCTGTTTTTTGTATGTTTTGGTGTCCTTGGGTATGCTTATATTTGTAATCAGGTATATTTTTTTAAATCTCCTTTGTGATAAATTGAACGGAATGGTCAACGGCAGAAGCATGTCCTTAGATTATGTGCGCGAATGCATTGATACGTGTACTTAATTTTCTTTTCTGTTTTTATTTCCCCTGTTGAAGTTTTGTATGTTTTGAAACGGTTATAGCCCTGATATGGCTCTACGCAGTCGGCTGGGCTTTAAACAACAATAACAATAACAACAATAACTACCGCCATGGTACGTTGATATAAACTATGAACAACAACTACAACGACAACAACAACAGGCCAACATTTCTGTTGTGCGGGTGGATTGAATTCGACAGACATAAGGTGTTTTGAGTCTACAGCCCTATCGAAAGAACCAACCAGACCTTCCTCCCTCCTACCTCCCCCCCCTGCCCCCCCCCCCGTTACGTTAGCTCAATTGGTTTCCCCGTGAGTATACCGGGGGCTCTTCTATTTATAGATAGTATCCCCCACCTTCTGGCAATTCTTTATCTTAAAAGAAAATTCCTCTTTTCTGTCATTGTCTTGTTTTTGCATTGCTCCTTTGCATGTCTGTCATCTCTTACTATCATTTTCTGCCTTGCTGGTCCATTTACATTTAATATCTCTTGCTGTCACTTTCTGCCTTGCTGGTCCATTCACATTTACTATCTCTTGCTGTCATTTTCTGCCTTGCTGGTCCATTTACATTTAATATCTCTTGCTGTCACTTTCTGCCTTGCTGGTCCATTCACATTTACTATCTCTTGCTGACATTTTCTGCCTTGCTGGTCCATTTACATTTAATATCTCTTGCTGTCACTTTCTGCCTTGCTGGTCCATTTACAGTTAATATCTCTTGCTGTCATTTTCTGCCTTGCTGGTCCATTCACATTTAATATCTCTTGCTGTCATTTTCTGCCTTGCTGGTCCATTCACAGTTAATATCTCTTGCTGTCATTTTCTGACTTGCTGGTCCATTCACATTTAATATCTCTTGCTGTCATTTTCTGCCTTGCTGGTCCATTCACAGTTAATATCTCTTGCTGACATTTTCTGCCTTACTGGTCCATTCACATTTAATATCTCTTGCTGTCATTTTATGCCTTGCTGGTCCATTCACAGTTAATATCTCTTGCTGTCATTTTATGCTTGCTGGTCCATTCACATTTAATATCTCTTGCTGTCATGTTCTGCCTTGCTGGTCCATTTTCACATTTAATATCTCTTGCTGTCATTTTCTGCCTTGCTGGTCCAGTCACAGTTAATATCTCTTGCTGTCATTTTCTGCCTTACTGGTCCATTCACAGTTAATATCTCTTGCTGTCATTTTCTGCCTTACTGGTCCATTCACAGTTAATATCTCTTGCTGACATTTTCTGCCTTACTATTCCATTCACAGTTAATATCTCTTGCTGTCATTTTCTGCCTTACTGGTCCATTCACAGTTAATATCTCTTGCTGTCATTTTCTGCCTTACTGGTCCATTCACAGTTAATATCTCTTGCTGTCATTTTCTGCCTTGCTGGTCCATTCACAGTTAATATATCTTGCTGACATTTTCTGCCTTACTATTCCATTCACAGTTAATATCTCTTGCTGTCATTTTCTGCCTTACTATTCCATTCACAGTTAATATCTCTTGCTGTCATTTTCTGCCTTGCTGGTCCATTCACATTTAATATCCCTTGCTGTCATTTTCTGCCTTACTGGTCCATTCACATTTAATATCTCTTGCTGTCATTTTCTGCCTTGCTGGTCCATTCACAGTTAATATCTCTTGCTGTCATTTTCTGCCTTACTATTCCATTCACAGTTAATATCTCTTGCTGACATTTTCTGCCTTACTATTCCATTCACAGTTAATATCTCTTGCTGTCATTTTCTGCCTTGCTAGTCCATTCACAGTTAATATCTCTTGCTGTCATTTTCTACCTTGCTGGTCCATTCACAGTTAATATCTCTTGCTGTCATTTTCTGCCTAGCTGGTCCATTCACCTGTATGTGTTCTATAAAACCTTGGATACTTTCTACTAGGATTGATAATTGGGTACCTGTATTAACCCTTTGCCACCTGCACCCTATCTACCAACTGCAAAAACTTAACCCTTTGACTCCCTCACCCTATCCAGCAGCTTCCTGCAGGAAGCTGGTGGATAGGGTGAGGGAGTCAAAGGGTTAAGTTTTTGCTCTTCCAGCATGGTTGACAAAGAAGGATGCTGTTGGGCAGGCTGCAGGAGTCAAAGGGTTAATTGCAATTTTGGCTCTAAGGGGATGTGCAAGGGCAATTTTAGGTAACTTTAGGCCAGTCTTTTTTTATTTTTTTTTATGTGTTAATGTCCTCAGTTATGTTTACATTCGTATTCAGGTTTGTTGTATTATCCTCCAGTGGGGATGCGTGGGGCTCTTTCAATATACATAGTACACCCCACCTTCTGGACGTTCCGTGCTAGAAATTTCGTCTTTTCTATCATTTTCTGTGTGTTTCTTTCTTCCTCCTTTGCTTTCTGTCATTTCTTCCTATCATTTTTCTGACTTGCTGGTCCATTCACCTGTATGTGTTCGATAAGGTCTTACGTACTTTCTCTTAGGATTGATAATTTGGTAAGTGTGCTAATTGCAGTTTTGGCTCTAAGGTGATGTGAGAGGGCTATTGTGGGTAAATTTAGGCCATTTTTTTTATATATGTGTTAATGTCTTCAGTTTTGTTTACATTTGTATTCAGGTTTGTTTTGGTTTGTTGTTTTTTTACCGTGTAGTGATCAATTTGGCGGAGTGGTCAACGCCAGGGCTATATGCTTTAGGCTATGTGCGCGAATGCATAGATATGTGTACCTGGTTTTTCCCAGTTTTTTTTTTTTCTCTTTTTTTTTTTCTTCTTTCTTTCTTCTTTCTTTCTTTCTTTCTTTCTTTCTTTTCTTACTTTCTTCCTTCTTTCCTTCTTTTCTTTCTTTCTTTCTTTCTTTTTCTTTCTCTTTCTTTCTTTCTTTCTTTCTTCCTTCCTTCCTTTCTTTCTTTCTTTCTTTCTTCCTTCCTTTCTTTCTCTCGTTCTTTCTTGCCAATTTTTCAACGTTGTGTGATGTACGTTTTAAAATGTGTAGAACCCCAATATGTGTGCGCATAATCGGCTGAATTTTACATAACAACAATATTAAAAATAAGCTCAGTTCAGTAAAGTGCCATGCTGATGATGTAAGGAATCCTGGTTTGAGAATTCGATCTTCAGCAGTGCTACAAGTTTGTAGGATGACTGGCTCTGCAGACTTTGAAGACAAGATACACAGACACACATGTCATTTACATGTAACCAGGATTGTTCCACTAATAGACTGATACAATACTAGCACAAAACAAATATAGGCTAGGTTAAACATAGGCTAAGTTGAAGGCAAGATACATGGGCGTGCCATGGATTCATTGAGAAGACTGGGACCATACATGTACAGTCGAATCTCAGTCACTTCACTGATGTGTCACTGAGGTGTTGCTCAAATCTACTGACCAGCATTGCAGGTGTCTGTATATCTCGGGGCTGGTCGACGCCAGGATATATTATGATAGTAAGCGTAGTGTACAGTCCCGTCACACAGTATCAATCCTAGATGGAACTCCATATCATCGTGATTATCATCCTCATCGACATCTTCATCATCGCATTGTAAAAACTGTGCCAGCTTCTGTGGCTTTTAAGGTGGCGTAGAAAATGGGATGAAAAAAACAAAAGATGGGCACAAATGTTATCTCCCTGAGTGCAATGATCCTAAAAATAATTTCAAATAAAGAATAATGATGAAAATAACTGTGGGAGCCTAAGCTACTCAGAAAAAAAATATATGTATGAAAATGCAAATCAAACTACAGATGAAAAGAAAAATTACACGTCTTGGTAGAATATCCGTGCTGAACTCTGTCATTCTCACAAAGTTTACATTCTTATGGATTCTATTACCAGGTCCCAGATCCTCTTGAAAATGTAATCACCAACTTGCTTAAAATGTGCTTTCTCTTTGTATGGAAAACTCAAAAAGGACAGGATAAGTAAAAGAAAATAAATAGAAAACGTGAACAAAGGAGGCGTAAAAGTACTTACATTAAAAAAAAGAAAAGCTCTTTGCCTGAAAAGTTAATATGGCTCAGATAACTTGCATTGACAAATCATAGATAGGAAAAATGTCGTCTTTATAAATCACAACTTTTTTGATAAGCTGTGTCGTCCTTACAAATCATACCTTTCTCGATAAGCTGTGTCGTTCTTACAAATCATACCTTTCTTGATAAGCTGTGTCGTTCTTACAAATCATACCTTTCTCGATAAGCTGTGTCGTTCTTACAAATCATACCTTTTTTGATAAGCTGTGTCGTCCTTACAAATCATACCTTTCTTGATAAGCTGTGTCGTCCTCATAAATCATACCTTTGTCGATAAGCTGTGTCGTCCTCATAAATCATACCTTTCTTGATAAGCTGTGTCGTCCTCATAAATCATACCTTTCTCAATAAGCTGTGTCGTCCTCATAAATCATAACTTTCTCGATAAGCTGTGTCGTCCTCATAAATCATACCTTTCTCGATAAGCTGTGTCGTCCTCATAAATCATACCTTTCTCAATAAGCTGTGTCGTCCCCATAAATAATACCTTTCTCAATAAGCTGTGTCGTCCTCATAAATCATACCTTTCTCAATAAGCTGTGTCGTCCTCATAAATAATACCTTTCTCAATAAGCTGTGTCGTCCTCATAAATCATACCTTTCTCAATAAGCTGTGTCGTCCCCATAAATAATACCTTTCTCAATAAGCTGTGTCGTCCCCATAAATAATACCTTTCTCAATAAGCTGTGTCGTCCTCATAAATCATACCTTTCTCAATAAGCTGTGTCGTCCTCATAAATCATACCTTTCTCAATAAGCTTGTCGTCCTCATAAATCATAACTTTCTCGATAAGCCCTTTTCGTCCTCATAAATCATAACTTTCTCGATAAGCTTGTCGTCCTCATAAATCATAACTTTCTCGATAAGCTGTGACGTCCTCATAAATCATAACTTTCTCGATAAGCTGTGACGTCCTCATAAATCATACCTTTCTCGATAAGCTGTGTCGTCCTCATAAATCATACCTTTCTCTATAAGCTGTGTCGTCCTCATAAATCATACCTTTCTCTATAAGCTGTGTCGTCCTCATAAATAATACCTTTCTCTATAAGCTGTGTCGTCCTCATAAATCATACCTTTCTCGATAAGCTGTGTCGTCCTCATAAATATACCTTTCTCTATAAGCTGTGTGTCCCCATAAATATACCTTCTCATAAGCTTTCGTCCATAATCATACTTCAAAACTAAAATTATGGACCAAATCTTATATCCCAGTACACATAACGAATTTAGATAATGTGTATAAGAATGCAAGAAAATTCATCACAAAATAACCCCCCCCAAAAAAAAAAACAAAAAAAAACAACAAAAAAAACAACAACAAACAAACAAACAAACAAAAAACAAAAAAACATGTGATTTCTTGGCTGACTATATTTCTTCAGTGAACGAATAAAATTTGATAATAAAGTGCTGCCACAACTGAATTAAATAAAAGAAGAGTGTCCGCTTATCGCAGACTTCATGAAATAGGATGATATAGCTTTTTTATCGCAAGTAGAGCATAACAGAAAGTAAAGTTCAACATAATTGTAGACTTTATTACACATTTAGTACGCACAACTGCTGTAAAGAAATACATACAAAAAAATAAACAATACGACAACAGCAAGAAATCAGAGGTATGCTTTATGAACGTTTTATTTGATACATAAATGTATTAAACAACTATATTATGATACTCTTAGCAGTAACAACCCCAAACCAACTTTTGCGATACATAAGAATAAAACAGGAAACTAAAATTTGTGGTTTCTTAAAGTACAAAACACTCAACATATCAACTCAAAATGGTACCAAATTAGGAAATTAAACATATTTAAAACGGCAAACATAATTGTGAAAGAGATGAGATTTGTTAGACATCCAAATTGACAAATAGAAAGTAGCAACCAGTCGCCGTGGTGTAGTGGTTAACGCAACGGACTACCGACTGAAAGGTTGTGGGTTCGAATGCCCATCAGTCCCTTCAAAAATCATTTTGAGATTTTT
>JAPXFY010000030.1:44857488-44862488 GCA_030674185.1 Monoplex corrugatus | reverse complement strand
TAAATCTGAAATAAATAATCACAAAGACATGCATAGAATTTGGGAGAAACTAAAAATTATGAAAAATGGGATCAGTTTGCCGTCATTTCCGATAAAGCTAGCCAATAGTCCTTTCCCAAGCTCTTTGGAAAAGGCAGAAGCGTTTGCAGATTTATTTGCTGAAGTCTGCCATAATGACGGCCTTCCTGTTTCCAGTCATAGGGAACGAGAAGAAAAGACAGAGGTTTATAACGATCCTGCCCCAGATAATACACACTACATGAACGCATCAATTGCACTTCAAGAATTAAAATATGCCATTAAGTCTATCCCAAGCAAAAAAGCGTCAGTAGGATTAGATGTCATTTCTAATCAGATACTGAAAAATTTACCCGAAAATTTTGTAATTTTGCTATATACTATCTTTAAAAAATGTTGGAATAGTAGCAAAATGCCTGACTCTTGGAAACGGACAATAGTGGTTCCTATAATAAAAGCGGGTAAATGTAACACTGATCTGAAAAACTATAGGCCAATTGCACTAACTTCTCACGTCTGTAAACTGATGGAGAAAATTATTGTACACCGGTTGTTGCACTATTGTGAAAAGAATAACATTATACCTGTCTATCAGGCTGGTTTTCGAAAAGGCAGGTCAACAGTGGAACTCTTAACTAAATTAACCACTGACATAAAGCGACAATTTGCAAGACGTAAATGTGTATTGGCCACATTTTTTGATATAACCAAAGCATACGACCAAGTGTGGCACTCCCGATTATTATTTAAATTAAAAAGCATAGGACTAACAGGTCGCGTTTATAATTATGTGAAGTGTCTGTTGGAAAACCGAGTAATTCAAACCAGGATTGGAAACGTGTATTCAACAAAACGAACCCTTCAAATGGGAATCCCACAGGGATCAGTTATAGCACCTCTCCTTTTTACGATACTAATGAATGATTTACCAAGTAGAGTATCAAAAGATGTCACATTAGTCCAGTATGCTGATGATCTATGCATGTGGATGCCGGTAAACATGAAGAGGAAAACTCCTTCTCGTAGTATCAACTATACACGCAAACTTTATCAATTAGAACTTGACAAAATAGCGCAATACATGGCAGAAAATGGGCTCCATCTATCTACGGAGAAGACAAAGATAATTTTATTTAATAGTGGGTCTAACCCGGACATAATGCCCACCTTTAAATTAGGAGATACCGTTCTTCAGTATAACCAAACCATTAAATTCTTAGGTGTTTTCTTTACAGCAAAATTATCATGGAATCTGCATATCGACTACTTACTCACAAAAGCCCAAAAGAGTCTAAATTTTTTTGAAAATAGTGTGCAAGCAACTATGGGGATATAATCCATCAACACTTGTACATCTATGTAAATCTCTCATTAGATCTAAACTAACATATGCCCAAGAAATATTCTTTAGTGCACCTAGACACTTAATACAAAAACTACAAAGTATAGAATGCAAAAGTTTTAAACTTGCGCTTGGTCTTCCGATGCATGCTTCCAACCTCCGTACATACGGTGAAATTGATACGTTGCCGCTTGATGAATAAAGGAAACTCGTCTCTACCAAATTTCTGCTAAGAAATACCACCATTGAAAATGTTTTGAGACCTGATATAAATTTAAGATCAGACATTGATTTTCCAAAACGAGCTAAATCAATATCTTCACAAACCACACTTGCAACGTATACATACGACATCATGAATGGCTCTGGGATTGATTTAGAAGCGGATCCTATATCTATAAGACCTTTTTTTCTCCAGTACCCAGTTGGGAACTCTTAAGAGCAAACTTTGACATACACCACATTGATTTAAAGAAAGAAGATAATATCAACTTATTAGCGAGTCGAGTTAAATGTCATATTGAACACTTTTATCCCAATCATTTAAAAATCTACACAGATGGCTCATTAATTGAGAAAATAGCAGGTTCTGCGTTTCTAATACACAAACGAACGAAAAAACAACCAACCAACCAAACAAACAAACAAGCAAATTGAAACGCACACAAGGAAAACACACACACAAAAAACCCCATAGAACACACACAAACACACGCACGCACGCACGCACACACACACACACACACACACACACACACACACACACACACACACACACACACACACACACACACACACACACACAAAAACAACGTATCCCAAAACATCTCTCTCTGTGTCTCTCTCTGTCTCTCTCTCTCTCTCTGTCTCTCTCCCCCTAATTTCTCCCCTCTGTCTCTGTCTGTCTATGTCTCTGTCTCTGTCTCTGCCTCGGTCTGTTTGTCTGTCTCTGTCTCTCTCTCTCTCTCTCTCTCTCTCTCTCTCTCTCTCTCTCTCTGTGTGTGTCTCTCAAACACAAACACACATACGCATGCACGCACGCACGCACATACGCTTACACACACACACACACACACACACACAAACACACGCACACAGACACACACACACAATACACACAAACACACGCACACACTCACAAACACACGTATGTACATGTACATACACACACTATACTATACATACAAACACATGTACATACACACACTATACTATACATACAAACTACTCTAAAACATTAGAAACCATCTGAAATCAGCACGCGATTGTGACCAGTGACCAGAATCAATAAACAATTCATATAAATATACAGATCAGTAGTTTTCGATTATATTATACTATACACACCAGCAAAGCTAAATATGATTTGTCTGAACAGTAGCAAGATTTTTTTTTTTCCTAGAGTGGCAACATACCCTTGAAAATCAGTGTAACCAATTGTAAAAAGAAAAATTCATATTATGTACATATAAATTCACATTTGAACGTGATCCGTGACTTACTTTCCCGACATCTATATGATAAAGGTCATGTTTATGTGTGACATTTCAACATAATTACCATGACGACACCACTACCACCACCACCACCAACAACAACAGCAACAACAACAACAAAAAGTAAAAATCGAAGAGCTGTTGTTAAAAAAGTCAACACAAAATTGAAATAAGGAAACTCGAGAGAAAAATGAGTCCATCAAAATCAAATTAAATAACCATATAATGCAAGCGTTCCAAGAGAGTCCTTCTGCTCATCTCCCACACACACAAGAAACACGAAAAGTACATTAACCCCCTGACCCCCGCACCCTGCCCACCAGCATCCTGCATTAGCAACCATGTTAGCAAAGCAAAGACTTAACCCTTTGACTCCCGCACCCTGCCCACCAGCATCCTGCATTGTCAACCATGTTAGCGAAGCAAAGACTTAACCCTTTGACTCCCGCACCCTGCCCACCAGGATCCTGCATTAGCAACCATGTTAGCAAAGCAAAAACTTAACCTTTTGACTCCAGCACCCTGCCCACCAGCATCCTACAATTTCAACCATGTTAGCAAAGCAAAGACTTAACCCTTTGACTCCTGCACCCTGCCCACCAGCATCCTGCATTGGCAACCATGTTAGCAAAGCAAAGACTTAACCCTTTGACTCCCGCACCCTGCCCACCAGCATCCTGCACTTCCAACCATGTTAGCAAAGCAAAGACTTAACCCTTTGATTCCTGCATCCTGCCCACCAGCATCCTGCATCGTCAACCATGTTAGCAAAGCAAAGACTTAACCCTTTGACTCCCGCACCCTGCCCACCAGGATCCTGCATTAGCAACCATGTTAGCAAAGCAAAAACTTAACTCTTTGACTCCTGCACCCTGCCCACCAGGCATCCTGCATTGGCAACCATGTTAGCAAAGCAAAGACTTAACCATTTGACTCCCGCATCCTGCCCACCAGCATCCTACAATTTCAACCATGTTAGCAAAGCAAAGACTTAACCCTTTGATTCCAGCACCCTGCCCACCAGCATCCTGCACTGTCAACCATGTTAGCAAAGCAAAGACTTAACCCTTTGACTCCCGCACCCTGTCCACCAGCATCCTGCACTTCTAACCATGTTAGCAAAGCAAAGACTTAACCCTTTGACTCCTGCATCCTGCCCACCAGCATCCTGCATCGTCAACCATGTTAGCAAAGCAAAGACTTAACCCTTTGATTCCCGCATCCTGCTCATCAGCATCCTACATTGTCAACCATGCTAGCAAAGCAAAGACTTAACCCTTTGACTCCCACACCCTGCCCACCAGCATCCTGCATCGTCAACCATTTTAGCAAACCAAAAACTTAAACTTTTGACTCCAGCACCCTGCCCACCAGCATCCTACAATTTCAACCATGTTAGCAAAGCAAAGACTTAACCCTTTGACTCCAGTACCATGTCCACCAGCATCCTGCATTGTCAACCATGTTAGCGAAGCAAAGACTTAACCCTTTGACTCCCACATCTTGCTCACCAGCATCCTGCATCGTCAACTATGTTAGCAAACCAAAAACTTAACCCTTTGATTCTCTCACCCTATCCATCAGCTTCCTGCAGGAAGCTGGTGGATAGGGTGAGGGAGCCAAAAGGTTTAGTCTTTGCAGTTGGTGGATAGGATGTGGAAGTCAAAGTGAGCAAAATTGTTGTGAGCATCGTGAGCATTAATGTGAGCATTATTATTATATAATAAGCGTTGATATACATATACACGCATGTGGAACAAAAAAGTTAAACGTTTGTTTGGAGTTTATTCCAGAGCGATTCACAGCACTCGCGCAATCCCATAATCACTCAGAACAAGAACAAGAACAAGAACACGAACCCATTTCATTTGGGAGGGAATGAAATGAGCAGGAGGCTTACATGATTATGATTGTGTGTATGTGTGTGTGTGTGTGTGTGTGTGTGTGTGTGTGTGTGTGTGTGTGTGTGTGTGTGTGTGTGTGTGTGTGTGTGTGTGTGTGTGTATGTGTGTGTGTGTGTGTGTGTGTGTGTGTGTGTGTGTGTGTGTTCGTTCGTTATTTCTTTTAACGTCTATTCACATATGTGCTTTTAGACGGGAGGAAAAAAAAAAAAAAAGGTGCGTAAGGAATGAATGAATCTATGT
>JAPXFY010000030.1:44849988-44852488 GCA_030674185.1 Monoplex corrugatus | reverse complement strand
AGAGAGAGAGAGAGAGAGAGAGAGAAAGAGGGGGGGAGGGTAGAAATGGAGAGAAACAGAGACAGTGAGAGAAATGAGAGAGAGAGAGTGAGAGAGAGGGAGAGAGAGAGAGAGAGAGGGAGAGAGAGAGGTGACAGACAGACAGACAGAAAGACAGAGAAAGAGAGATAAACGGGGAAAAAAACAGGAAAAGAGAGAGAGAAAAGAAAGAGAGAAGAAAGAAAGGGAGAAAGAAAGACAGCGCTAGAGCGATTGAACGAAACATCAATTTTTTTTTTTTAACAATTGACAACCCAAAAACAGAAATCGACTGGAAACACACTCAAAAAAATAGACAGCTACCAACAAAATTCAACTTTTTTTTGGGTTTTTTTTTTTGGCTTTTTTTTTTCTCCATATTAAAAATTATATTGAGGCATATAATAAAAGTCAGTGCAAAAAAAAACAACAGGGTACATAATCATCAAAGTTCTCGTTTTCTTTCTAAATTAAGTGCAAGAGATCCTAACCATGTCCATCCATGCCCATCTCAATCACACATTGTGATATTCAGCCAGCATGGCGAGTTCTTGACTGTGTTTATTCATCAAATTATTTTTTTTTATTGATTGATTGATTGATTTCTAAAACATCATTCATTGATCTATATAGTTCAATTAACTCTACAAATCTCGAGCGTAATCGTCATCAAAAAAATAGATTATCAACCAGTTGCCATATCTTTGGCATTCTCGTTTTTTGCTTTAAAGGGTGGCCAACTCGGTAAATGGAAGAAGAAAAAAAACAAACACCCCAACAAACATTGACATAGACAGAGAGAAATGTACACGTTCCACACACACACATACACACACACACACACACACACACACACATACAGAGAAAAAAAAACAACACAATGTACGTACAATATCGTTATCATCAAGGATACTATGATACATAACTGAGGGGCGAGGGAAAATACGAATCGCTCTCTGCCTAGGAGAGACAAGTTATATTTTTTTTTTTTTTTTTTTTTTTTTTTAGTCAGCAATAATACGAAGTCACTTCACGACATCAAACAAATGACCATAAAAAAAACAAAAAACAAAAAACAAAAAAAATTCCAAGCCAAAACAAGACATACACGCTTATAAACGCACATACGCGTGCGCATGCACTGCGCCCACGCTCACGCTCGCGTGCATGTACGCACGCACACGAACTGGAGAGCATGTGAGTGACAACTTGTGTGTTCATTAATTAATAAAAAAAAAACCAACAGCAAAATACCTTCATTTTGAGCGAGAATTTCGGATGACAAAATGATAAACCTGATGAAAGGAGGGAAAAAAAAACAAACAAACAAACAAACAAACACCACCAACAACAATAAAACAAAAGAATAAAAAAACAGCATTACGTCTGTCGTATTCAGTTAAATAATAACTGGATTGCTTTTTTTTCTTTTTAAACAAAAAATGTCGCGCGCTTACACACTCACACACACACACACACACACACACCACAGACACACACACACACGCGCACAAACACACACACACACACACACACACAAACACACATACACACGCGCACAAACACACACACACACACACAAACACACACAAAACACACACACACAAACATACACGCATGTACACAAATTTCTAATTGAAAACAGTAAGTCTGTCCTTAATTGAAACAAACAAACGAAAATCAATACCAAACAAACATAAACAAACAAAAATCGATATTTATATTTAACTTGCCTGGAATTAAGGAAGAAAAAAAACAAACAAACAGGGGGAGGAGGGAGAGGAGAGGTTGAGGGAAGAGATGAAATCAAACCAAATAAACAAACACATACGCATACAACAACCCCACACAACACACACAACACACACACACACACACACAACACACAACACACACACACACCTTCAAATCATCAAAATACCAACGACCATTTTGCACGAGGATGCAACGAGCGCTATACCAATGACGTCACGTGCAAATTCCAGAAAAAAAACACACACACACAAAAAAACACACACACAAACAAAAACCGAATTCTATACATGGATGTCACATAGTCATCTGACGAGGAACGAGGAGGGAGGGTGAAAAGGGGAGGGGAGGGGGGGGAGGGAAGGAGGAAAAAAAAACGTCTGTAATTAATAGCGTTGTATGTCTATGTCACGGCTTTCCTGCGATGCAAGGTTGTGGGTCAAATCAAGACGAAGTCTTCATTCACCATAAACATACCCGTCACCCCCCACACCTTAAAAAAAAAAAAAAAAAAAAAAAAAAAAGCACACACAAATCTCATGTCCAATATTTTGGCATGTACATGTGCCTCTTCCAGAAAACAACAACAAAAAATATACCCTCCCTCCAAAAAAAAAAAAAAAAAAAAAAGACAAGAAAAAAAGACACAAATCTCATGTCCAGTATACTTGCATGTACATGTGCCTCTTCCAAAAAAAATAAATAAATAAAAATAAAAAAATAATAATAA
>JAPXFY010000030.1:44837488-44839988 GCA_030674185.1 Monoplex corrugatus | reverse complement strand
TACCACCACCACCACAAACAACAACATCAACCACCACCACCACCACAATAACAACAACAACAACATCAACCACCACCACCACCACCACAACAACAACAACAACAACAACATCAACTACCACCACCACAACGACAACCACCACCACACCACCACCACCACAACAACAACAACAACAACAACAACAACAAAACAAACAACAACAACGTACAGAATAGGGACCAGAAGCAGAAACGAAACCCGACAACTGAAATCAAACAAATTACAAGACAAACACGAACACAACCTTGGAAAACGAAAACAAAAGCAAAAAAAAACAACAACAAAAAACACAATAGGGGGGGGGGGGGGTGAGGGGGTGAAGGGTGAAGGGGTAAAGGAGAAGGGGATGGTGGTTGAATGGAAGGAAGGAACAGGAGGGAGAGGAGGAAGAGGGACAATGAAGGGGGTGGGAGGGTGGAGGGAGAGGACGAGGGACCACGAGCAAAGCAAGTAAATCAACCAGAGGTGGAGAGAAAAATTGGAAGGGTGAAGAGGGAGGGAGACAGAGACAGACAGAGAGAGAGAGGGGGGGGGGGGGCGGACCAGGGCAGAAATCAGAAAGGCTGGAAAAGATGGGTTAGCGCGGTTTTGAGCGAGGATAAAATAGTAATTAGAGGCTTCAGGTTCTTCTCCTCCTCCCCCTCTCTCTCCCTCTCTCCCTGCTCTCCCTGCTCTCCCCCCCCCTCCCTCCTTTGCTGACAAAAATTACGACCAACAAACCTCCTCCCATTTGCAAGTTTGCCAAGCTTTCACTGATGTGGTGGTTGAAAAGTAGTGATTGTGTGTGTGTGTGTGTGTGTGTGTGTGTGTGTGTGTGTGTGTGTGTGTGTGTGTGTGTGTGTGTGTGTGGATCAGGGGTGGGGGTGGGATGAGTTGAGGGTAAGGGGGGGGGAGGGGGAGGGCGTAGAGGTTGTGTGTATGTGTGTGTGCTTGTGTGTGTGTGTGTGTCTCTCTGTGAGTGTGTGTGTGTGTATGTGAGTGTGCGCGCACGCGCGTGTGTGTGTTGTGTGTGTGTATGTGTGTGTGTCTGTGTCTGTATCTGTGTCTGTGTGTGTGTGCGTGTGTTTGTAATTATAATGTGTGTGCGCGTGCGAGTGTGTGTGCGTGTGTGCGTGTCTGTATCTGTGTTTGTGTGTCTCTCTGTGTGTATGTGTGTGTGTGCGTGCGTGCGTGTGTGTTTGGAGAGAGGAAGATTTGTTACAAAAATAACAGCAACAAGACACTATCATCATTTCTGTCGCACGAGATATTTGCTGAAGAAAGAAGAGACACGTGATGTGAGGGGTGGGGGAGGGGGGGGGGGGGGGGGGGCTGAGGGATAGAATAAGGACAGGACGGGAAGAGTGCGTGAGTGAGAGACATTATGATGACCTGTCTGAGAGAGAGACAGAGACAGCGACATAGAAAGAAAGAGAGAGGCAAAAGGTGAGGAGAGAGAGAGAGAGAGAGAGACAGACAGACAGACAGAAACAGACAGACAGACACAGAGAGACAGAGTGGGAGAGAGACAGACAGACACAGACACAGAGAGACACACAGAGAGAGACAACACACACACAAAGAAGAGAGAAACACACACACACACAAAGAAGAGAGAAAACACACACACACACAAAGAAAGACACACACACAGAGGCACACACACACACACACACACACACACACACACACACACACACACACACACACAACACACCACGCACACACACAAATGCATACAACACACACCACACACACACACACACACACACACACACCACAGACCACACACAAACACACACATACATACATGCACATACAAACACACACACACGCACATACACATACAAACGCGCGCACACACACACACACACACACGTGCACGCACGCACACACACGTACACACGCACACATACATAAGGCTTCAGCATTTACAGACTTAACACACACACACACACACACACCACACACAGAGTCACACACGCACAGACCCAAATAAAAAAAAAAAGATAAGACAACCAAAACCATAAAAGGTCCAGCCCCAGAACAACAACCAGCCCCAGAACAACAACCAGCCCCAGAACAACAACCAGCCCCAGAACAACAACCAGCCACAGAACAACAACCAGCCCCAGAACAACAACCAGCCCCAGAACAACAACCAGACCAGAACAACAACCAGCTCCAGAACAACAACCAGCCCCAGAACAACAACCAGCCCCAGAACAACAACCAGCCCCAGAACAACAACCAGCCAGCCCCAGAACAACAACCAGCCAGCCCCAGAACAACAACCAGCCAGCCCCAGAACAACAACCAGCCCCAGAACAACAACCAGCCAGCCCCAGAACAACAACCAGCCCCAGAACAACAACCAGCAGCCCCAGAACAACAACCAGCCCCAGAACAACAACCAGCCAGCCCCAGAACAACAACCAGCCAGCCCCAGAACAACAACCAGCCCCAGAACAACAACCAGATC
>JAPXFY010000030.1:44809988-44822488 GCA_030674185.1 Monoplex corrugatus | reverse complement strand
AATTGGACAGAGCGGTCAACGCCAGGGGCATGTCCTAAGATTATGTGCGCGAAAGCATTGATTTGTGTACTAAATTTTCTTTTCTTTTTTTTTTCCTGTTGAAGTTTTGTATGTCTTGAAACGGTTATAGCCCTGATATGGCTCTACGCAGTCGGCTGGGCTTTAAACAACAATAATAACAACAACATAGAACAGCTGGCTATTCAACAGAAGAACGACCAGCGAAAGCAGAACCCAAGGAAGCAGTTCTCCTTCCTATGCAGTGTCTGCGGAAAAAAACATGTGCCTGCAAGATAACCGTTGTATCTCAGATGGAGAACCATCATCATCATCATCATCATCATCATCATCATCATCATCATCATCATCATCATCATCATCATCATCACATCACCATCATCCATGCCCGCCTTGCATCATCCATCATATTATTATCCCTGTGTTGCCGCATGGCACATGCTCCCCATCTGTATCCACCTCTTGCAAAGCCGTCTTATTTTTTTATCCCTGATCTACCATTATTTTTTCTCCGTCCGGACATAATACCAGGCGAAAATGGACCAGTACGCCTACCTATCCTGTAGAACCCACGGGAAATTCATCAGAAGGGATAAAACAGCCTTGGAATGAAGTGTCTTTTTCTTTTTAACCCCTTGACTCCCTCCCGTACCCTGTCCGTCAGCATCCTGTATCGTCAACCATGCAAGCAAAGCAAAAACTTAACCCTTTGATTCCTGCGCCCTATCTACCGGTACCGGCTTCTTGAAGGAAGCTGTTTCGATAGGGAGTAGGAATTTAAAGGTTATGGGGTTTTTTTCTTTCTTTTTCTTTTCTTTTTTTTTTTCTTTTTTTTTTTTTAACAGTTGATGGATAGGATGCGGGAGTCAAAGGGTTAAACGAAGAGTCATATTCATTATCAGAGGAAAATTTATTCACCAGGTGTTCTCACTGACAGACGCTCCGCACACCGCCCCTGTCAGATCTAAGTATAGAAATTCCTCATATCGATTATTGCCCCTTTCAAGAGCCACGCTTTTGGTCTCAGTCCATCTGTCTGTCTGTCTGTCTGTCTGTCTGTTGGTCTGTCTGTCTGCTTCTCTCTCTCTGTCTCTGTCTCTTCCTCTGTGTGTGTGTGTGTCTCTCTCTCTGTCTCTGTCTCTTTCTCTCTGTCTCTGCTCTCTCTCTGTCTCTCTTCTCTCTGTCTCTCTTCTCTGTCTCTGTTATCTCTGTCTCTTGTCTCTTCTTCTCTCTGTCTCTGTTCTCTTCTCTTTGTCTCTCTCTCTCTCTCTCTCTCTCTCTCTCCTGTTTCTGTCTCTGTTTCTCTCTCTCTTTGTCTCTCCTCTCTCTCTGTTTCTCTCTCTGTTTCTCTATCTCCTTGTCTCTCGTCTCTCTTGTTTCTGTCTCTCTGTTTCTCTCTCTCTTTGTCTCTCTGTCTCTCTGTCTCTCTGTCTCCGTCTGTCAGTCTGTCAGTCAGTCTGTCTGTCTGTCTCTCTCTCTCTCTCTCTCTCTCTCTCTCTCTCTCCCTCTCCTCTCCCTCTCTTCTTTCCTTTTGCTTATTCGTTCGTTTGTTTGTTTGCTTTAAATGTTTGCCTGTTTTTCTTTCTCATTTTTACTCTGTACATTTGAAACTGTTTTGAATTTATGTTCATTTCTCTAGTCAAGCATTGTCCGTTTGTTATGTTACATGAGTAGAATAATAAGGAGTATTCGCAAAGTATGGTCCAGTGGAAGCTAATTCTACTACCATCTTTGAGTAATAAAGTGATGATTTCGAGCATAAATTATCTGTCTGTCTGCCTGTCTGTCTGTCTACTATCTGTCTCTCAGTCTGTCTGTCTGTTCTATCATCTTCTTCTGTCTCTCTTTCCTTCCCTCTCTCTCTCCTTCTCCCCCTCTCCTCCCTCCTTCCTCTCTCTCTTTCATTCTCTCTCTCTCTCTCTGTCACTCTCTCCCTCTGGCCCTCCCTCTCTTTTTTTCTCTCTCTCTCTTTTCTCTCTCTCTCCTCTTTCTCTCTCTCTTTGTCTTTCTCTCTCCCTTTCTCTCTCTATGTCTCTCTCTCTCCCTCTCTTTCTCTTTCTCTCTCTCTTCTCTTCTCTCCTCTCTCTCTCTTTCTCTCTCTCCCTCTCCCTCTCCCTCTCTCTCTTATGTCTCTCTCTCTTTTTTCTCTCTCCCTCTCTCTGTCTCTCTCTCTCTCTCCTCTCTCTCTAGTTTCTCTCTCTCTCTCTCTCTTCTCTCTCTCTCCTCTCTCTCCTCTCTCTCTCTCTTCCTCTCTTTCACACATACACAACACACGCTGTCTCACTTTCCAATCTCATCTTCCGTTCCCGGCACTTGCTCTCCATCTCCTAAACCCCTTCCCTCATAAAATATCATCTGGCCTTTACCCCATCTCACGACAACATGAAGATATATAACTCTCTTTCTCTGTCTGTCTGTCTGTCTGTCTGTCTGTTTGCCTGTTTCTTTGCCTGTCTGTTTCTCTCTGTCTCTGCCTATCTGTCTGTCTTTCTGTTTCTCTCTGTCTGTTTCTCTCTGTCTCTGTCTCTCTCTCTCTCTATCTCTCACTTTCTTTCTCTTTCTTTTTTCTATCTGTCTGTCTGTCTGACTTTTTGTCTTTCTTCTCTCTCTCTCTTTCTGTCTGTCTCTGCTTCTGTATCTCTCTGTTTCTGTCTGTCTCTCTCTCTTTCTCTTTCCTCTGTCTCTGTCTGTCTGTCTCAATCTCTGTTCTTTCTTTCTTTCTTTCTTTCTTACTTTCTGTCTGTAAGTCTTTCTGTATTTTTTCTGTCTTTCTTTTCTGTCTCTCTGTCTCTGTCTCTGTCTCTTTCTCTCTCTCTTTCTCTTCTCTTCTGTCTTCTGTCTGTCTGTCTGTCTCTGTCTGTCTGTCTGTCTGTCTCTATCTTTCTTTCTTTCTTTCTTTCTTACTTTCTGTTGTCTGTCTTTCTGTTTTTTCTGTCTTTTCTGTCTTTCTTCTCTGTCTCTGTCTCTCTCTGTTCTCTGCTCTCTGTCTCTGTCTCGTCTCTGTCTCTGTCTCTCTCTCTCTCTCTCTCTTGTCTCACCCTCCTCCCTCCCACCCACGCCTTTTCTCGTATCAACTGCTGAAAAAAATAAAGAGAGCAGAGATACAAAGAGAGAGAGACAGATTTAGTGCAGCGGGCAGCCCAGGCAGATAGAGAGACAGAATTTGGTCCAGTACCAGGCAGATAGAGAGACAGAATTTGGACCAAGTAGCCAGGCAGATAGAGAGACAGAATTTTGGCCCCATAAAACTAGACACAGGCAGATGGAGAGACAGAATTTGGTCCAGTCTACCCAGGCAGATAGAGAGACAGAATTTGGTCCAGTCTCTTGCCGGCAGATAGAGAGACAGAGTAGTACGATAGAGAGACAGAATTTGGTCCGTGTGCCACTCTTGTCCATGGCAGATAGAGAGACAGAAATTTGGGTCGATTGTCGGTCTCTTGCCAGGCAGATAGAGAGACAGAATTTGGTCCAGTCTTAGCCAGGCAGAAGAGAGACAGAATTTGGTCCGGTCTCTTGCCAGGCAGAATAGAGAGACAGAATTGTCATCTGCCAGCAGATAGAACAGAATTTTCCAGTCTTCCAGTGTAAGACGATTTGTCTGGTCTCTCTCCTGCTTCCGTCTCCTCATGCGACTCTAAAATCCTCTGATACTTCCCTCTCTCATGTCTGGTCGTCTCTCTCCCTCTCAATGCCACATTACCTGTCCTTTTTCTTCTTCTTCTGTCCTGACTGTCCTGTCTCCCTCTCTCTGTGTACTCTCTCTGTCTTCTGTCTGTCTTTCTCTCTCCTTCTCTGTCTCTGTCTCTATCTCTCTCTCCCTTCCTCTCATCTCTGTCTCTCTGTCTTGTCTCTCTCTCTGCTCACTCTCTCTCCCTTCTCTCTCTGTCTCTTGTCTCTGACTCTGTCTCTGCCTCCCTCTGTCTGTCTCCTCTCTCTGTCTCACTCTCTCCTACCTCTCTGTCTGTCTGTATGTATGTTGTCTCTCTCTCTTCTCTCTCTCTGTCTTTACTTGTCTGTCTCTGTCTCTGTCTGTCTGTCTCTGTCTCTGTCTCTGTCTCTGTTTTCTCTGTCTCTCTGTCTCTGTCTCTGTCTCTGTCTCTCTCTCTCTCTCTCTCTCTCTCTCTCTCTCTCTCTCTCTCTCTCTCTCTCTCTCTCTCTCTCTCTCTGCCGAGAGAAGATGCGGGAATGGAAATGTATAGGGAATGTGTAAAAGAGGTAGACAGGAAGAAGATGTCAGGCCATTAGTGCGCGCGCGCGGCTAGAGGAATGTCGTCCCCGATAGCATCGTGTACATTAGTCTTCCGCCCGGGGCAGCTCTCTCCACCTGCCTGCTGTCTGCATAGTCGAGAGCGGGCTTCTGCCAGGAAGCTATAAGAGATGTATAGTCCGTTTCCTTTTTTCCCTGATGATTGGAATTATCATTTTGTCACGACGCCTAGAGCCCAGCCGACTGTGTACATCTCTATCAGGACAACGACCATCTCACAAAACATACACAAATTTTATTGAAAAAGAAACTGGAGAAAAAAAAAATCAATTACACATATCAAACGCATTCGCGTACATTCTCTCTTTCTTTTTTTTTATTTTTATTTTTGTTTAAAGTCCAGCCGACTGCGCAGAGCCATATCAGGGCTATAACCGCTTCAAAACACACAAAACTTCAACAGGAAAAAAAAAAAAAGAAAAGAAAAGAAAATTAAGTACGTGTATCAATGCATTCACGCACATAATCTAAGGACATGCTCCGGCGTAGGACCATTCCGTCCGATTTATCGCACAGGGGAGATTTAAAAAAACACACCTGAATACAAATATAAGCATACATAAGGACACCAAAATATGTATAAAATCAGGCATAAATTACCTAAAATTGCTTCCGCATATCTCACCTCCTTAGAGCCAAAAATGCACTTAATACATGTACCCAATTATCAATCCGAAGAAAAAGTACGTAAGACTTTATCGAAAAATTACAGGTGAATGGACCATTAAGGCAGAAAATAAGTAGAAATGACAGACAGCAAGGCAACAAGGCAGAAACAAAGAGAGTGACAGAAAAGAGGACATTTCTAGCACAGAATTTCCAGAAGGTGGGGATACCATTTATACTGAAAGAGCCCCCGGCAACGCAACGGGGGCGTACATTCTCTAAAGATGCGCCCAGGGGGATGATCACCCCGCCTAGTTTTACACCGGTGGGTTTTAAAAGCCACACCTGAACAGAAATGGGAACATAAGCAAGGACACTAAAACATATATAAAGTCTGGCCTAAATATTTTCCTTGTCATTTGTTGTGTTTGTTGCAAAAGGCCAGCCGACTGCGTAGAGCCATATCAGGGCTATAACCTGTTTCAAAACGTATGCAATACTTCAACAGGAGGAAAAAAAGCTCATATATTTATTTATTTATTTATCTATTTATTTATTTGTTATTAATTTGTTTGTTTGTTCTTTAATCATTCAGTATCATTCATTCAATTCATTAACATTCATTATATTCATTCATTTATCATTCATTCTATCTTATCCATTCATTTCATTCATTCATTCATTTCATTCTTCATTTCATTCATTCATTCATTCATTCATTCATTCATTCATTCATTCCCTTCATTCATTCATTCATCCATTCATTCATTTGCTTATTTATTTGTTTGGTTGTTTGTTTCCACAGAGACCTACACAAATACGCCTTATTTGTTTATTCATTTATTTGTTTTACTTTATTCATTTATCTTTTACTTATTTATTTATCTATTACATCTTTCGTTTATTTCATTATTTATTTATTTGTTACATTGCATTTATTTTGATGCAGTCAGACAGTTCCATTTTCAGAAGGTGTGATTCCGTTTCTTTTTCTGTTAATGGTTGATTAATCAATCCATTCATTCGTTTATTCATTTCGACTCACAAAGACAGCCTCGCAGAAACATTGCATTTTGTTTGTTTTTTGTTTTTTTGTTTTGGTTTATTTGGTTTGGTTTTTGTTTGTTTGTTTGATTGTTTGATTGTTTTTTTAATTTAGGACAACAGCAACAGATCACTAACTTCGCCAAATGCTTCGTCGCTGAGCGGTTTAGTTAGGTTCTAAAAGCACAGAAAACGTGGCACCTTACGAAAACAATGTCACACGAACAAAAGGCGGTTACGAAAGTAATACGAAATCTGAATCAAAGCCACGGCGCCGAGCGTTCAAGCGACTTCGAAATACGAAACTCTGGACAATGAAAAGATGAGGGGGCAAGTAAAAGCTGATCTTGTTGTTTTTGTCCAGGTTTTAAGTGGCCATGTTTCTTTGTTGCTGTCTTTTTGCGCGTCGCTTTTTTGTCCAAGGGCAGTTGTGACCGAAACTTCGCGCCTGTGTTTTTTTTTTTTTTCTTTTTTTTTTCCAGTTAATTAGATACGCTTACCCAATTAGTTTCGTGTGTGTGTGTGTGTGTGTGTGTGTGTGTGTGTGTGTGTGTGTGTGTGTGTGTGTGTGTGTGTGTGTATTGTGTTGCGTTTGTGTGTGTGCGTGCGTGCGTGTGTGTGTGTGTGTGTGTGGGGGGGGGGGGGTTTGCATGTGGTGTGTGTATTGTGTGTGTGCGTGCGTCTCTCTCATTCTCCTCTCTCTCTCTTCTCTCTCTTTTCTCTTCTCTCTGTCTCTGTCTTCTGTCTCTTTTCTTTTCTCTTCTCTCTGTCTCTTCTCTCTCTCTCTCTCTGTCTTCTGTCTTCTGTCTCTCTCTCTCTCTCTCTCTCTCTCTCTCTCTCTCTCTCTCCTCGTCTTCTCGTTTGTCGTGTCTCTGTCGTGTGTGTGTGTTGTGTGTGTGTGTGTTTGTGTGTGTGTGTGTGTGTATGTGTGTGTGTGTGTGTGTTGTGTATTTCTCTCTGTATGTCTGTGTGTGTGTGTGTTGTGTGTGTGTGTGGGTGTGTGTATTGTGTGTGTGTGTGTGTGTTGTGTGTCTCTCTTCTGTATGTCTTTGTGTGTGTGTTGTGTGTGTGTGTGTGTGTGTTGTCTGTGTGTGTGCGTGTGTGTGTTTGTGTATGTCTGTGTGTCGTCGTTGTTTATCTGTCTGTCTGTCTCTGTCTGTCTCTGTCTCTGTCTCTGTGCGGTGGTGTGTGTGTCGCGCGCGCGCGCGTGCGTGTGTGTGTGTGCTTTCCAATCCCAGTGGGTGGATTGTCCTCGACTTTTGTGTCAAGGGCGTGACACCCTTCAGTGTCAAAGAGATGACCACCACCACCACCACCACCACCACCACCACCACCACCCCCAAACCACACCCCAGTCTTTTTTTTTTTCTTTTTTTTTTTTTTTTTTTTTTAAGGAAAGGTAGCACGTTTGTTTGTTCGTGGACGGATCTCATTCCCATCCTCCTCCACCATTCTCCACCATCCTCCCACCCCCCATCACGCCCACCCCCACCCCACCCCACCGGTTCATTATATCAACGAAAATGTGAACCATCAGATGTCCACTATTTGTCCAAGCAACTGGCGCTTTTTTTTATCTATTATTTTTTCATTCTTTTATCTTTCTCTTTCTTTTTTTTTCCAAGTCTATACTTCTTGTTCTTTATTCTTTCTTTCTTTCTTTGTTTTTCTTTCTGGTTTCTTTTCTCTTTCTTCTTTTTCTGTCTGTCTTTCTGTCTCTTTCTTTCTTTTCTTCTTTCTTTCTTTCTTTTTCTTTTGCTTTTTTCTTTCTTCTTCTTTTCTTTCTTTCTTTCTGTTCTTTCTTTCTTTCTTTCTTTCTTCTTTTTTTCGTTCTTCTTTCTTTTCTGTCTTTTTTCTTTTCTCTCTTTCTTCTTCTTCTTCTTTTTCTTTCTTCTTTCTTTCCTTTCTTTCTTTCTGTTCTTTCTGTCTTTCTTTCTTTCTTTCTCTTTCTTTCTTTCTTTTTTTTTCCTTCCTTCTTTTCTTTCTTTCTTTTCTTTTTTCGTTCTTTTCTTTCTTTCTGTCTTTTTTCTTTCTTTCTTGTTCTTTTTCTTTTTTTCTTCTCTCTCTGTTCTTGTTCTTTTTTTCTTTCTTCTCTTCTTTTCTGTTTCTTTCTTTCTTTCTGCTGTCTTCTGTATCTTCTTTCTTCTTTCTTTCGTTCTTTCCTTCTTTCTCCTGTCTTATCTTTCATCTCTTGTCCTTTCTTTCTTTCTTCTTCTTTCATTCTACCAGACTCAAATCTAACGTATGGTTAAAAGCAACAACAACGACAACAAAAAACAAACAAAACAAAATCACAACGTCGTGTCTATTTGACCGGAAGGGAAGATCATTTTGGCGGGCAGCGGACCACATGGGAGGTAAATGAGCCACGATGGGGCAAGGGAGCTAAGCAGGGGTAGTAAAAACGTGACGTCGAGGCCAAGGCTCGCAAATCTGTCGTAAGAAGGTTTGTCGCCAATCAGTACCCATAACCCACCCCACCCCACCCTTCCTCTCTCCTCCCCCTCACTCACTCACTCACTCACCACCACCATCACCCACCACCACCACCACCACCATCATCACCACCACAACTACCACTACCGGTTCCCCGCAGCACATTCAGTTCCTTTCTAACGGTCGATGGGGTGGGCACTACGTGGCATCAGTTCTTGACGTGTTGATTTTTCCACCATCGTCTAAACAGGTTTATTTTAACCCTTTGACTCCCGCATCCTGTCCATCACCAAGCAGAAACATTTAACCCTTTGGCTCCACCCATTTCACCAGTTTCCTGTAGGAAGCCTGGTGGATAGGGTGAAGGGAGTTAAAGGTTAAGTTTTTTTGCTTTTCTGTCATCGTTGTCAAAAACAGGATGCTAGTGGAGAGGGTGAGGGACTCAAAGGGTTAATAATCTCATGGCATCATGATTTCATCCTCATCGTCATCATCATCATTGCATTAAAAAAAAACTGTCCAAACTGCTATGGTCATTAATGTTTGTTTGTTTATTTGTTTGGAGTTTAACGTCCGCACCCACACAAGGGATACACCAGACAGAAACACAACGAGGTGTTTGAAAAAAATATATGATCATTAAGATGGCTTAGAGAATGTGAAAAAAAAAGCACAAAGGAAACTGCCTCAATTCGATGATCCGAAAAAATACAAAACAAAACAAAACAAAAAACAAATCACACACACAGACACACAGACACAGACACACATACACACACACACACACATACACAAACTCACACCACACAAACTCACACACAGAACAGACAACACCACAAACACACACACACACACACATAAAAACACAGACTCCCACTCATCACTACTACACAACAAAATAAAAACTAGACACTAAACAACCAAAAAAACAAAACAAAAACAAACACAACAAACCACACACACACACACCACACACACACACCACACACACACACACACACACACACACACACACAACACACACACACACACACACACACACACACGAAGAAACCTCCACAAAATGAGCTTTAATTTTTCTTTTACAAAAAAAAGGTGTCCCTCAGTAGAAGTTGATCACCCAAGGGAATGTGCCGCTCAACAATTGAGCGACAATCAACCTATCAAGAGTTGCCTTTCCCTGCCATCGATTTATCGCTCTTGCGGGAGCGGCCCCCTTCAGGGTCGGTCACAAAAAACCGCCCGCCAAGGTCAGTGAGTGTGAAAAAGTGTTGTACATTGACATCAATGAGAGTAAAAGGTAGCCAAAAAAGTAGAAAGAAAGAAATGAAAAACAAAAACGAAGAAGAAAAAGAAAAGAGAAGAAGAAAAAGAGTATAGAAGAAGAAAAGAAGAAGTGAATGAAGAATAGAAAAAGAAGAAGAAGAAAAAAATGAAAGAGTAGAAAAGAAGAAGAAAAAGGAAGAGAAAGAAAGAAAAAAACAACAACAAACAACAAACAACAAGAAGAAGAAAAGAAGAAGAAGAAGGAAGAAGAAGAGAAGAAGAAGAAGAAGAAGAAGAAGAAGAAGAAAAAAAGAAGAAGAAGAAAAGAAAGAAAGAAGAAAGAAGAAGAAAAAGGGGAAAGAAGAAGAAGAAGAAGAAGAAGAAGAAGAAAGAAGAAGAAGAAAAAGAAGAAGAAAAAGAAAAAAGAAGAAGAAGAAGAAGAAAGAAGAAGAAGAAGAAGAAGAAAGAAGAAGAAGAGAGAAGAAGAAGAAAGAAGAAAGAAAGAAGAAGAAGAAGAAGAAGAAGAAAAGAAGAAGAAAAGAAGAAAAGAAGAGAAGAAGAGAGAAGAAGAAGAAGAAGAAGAAAGAAGAAGAAGAAGAAGAAGAAGAAGAAAGAAGAAGAAGAAGAAAAGAAGAAGAAGAAGAAAAGAAGAAGAAGAAGAAAGAAGAAGAAGAAAGAAGAAGAAGAAGAAGAAGAAGAAGAAGAAGAAAGAAGAAGAAGAAGAAGAAGAAGAAGAAAAGAAGAAGAAGAAGAAGAAGAAGAAGAAAGAAGAAGAAGAAGAAGAAGAAAAAGAAGAGAAGAAGAGAAGAAGAAGAAAGAAGAAGAAGAAGAAGAAAAGAAGAAGAAGAAAGAAGAAGAAGAAGAGAAGAAGAAGAAGAAGAAGAAGAAGAAGAAGAAGAAGAAGAAGAAGAAGAAAAAGAAGAAGAGAAGAAAAAAGAAAAAGAAGAAAAAGAAGAAGAAAAGAAGAAGAAGAAGAAGAAGAAGAAGGAAAATAAAGTGGCAAAAGAGCAAGGAAAAAGAAGAAAAAAGAATGAAATAAAAAAGAACTATCGTGGGATTTTTTTAATTTTTTTACCTCGATCGGTTCTGTCCCAGAACTGAACATAAAGCGAGCCCGTTGAAAAACAACAACAATAAAATAAAAAAAACAAAAACTGTGTGGACTAGCACAGACAGTCAAGTCTCATCATCCGCTTGACGGGAGATTTCACGGAGGACGTTTGCTTAAAATTTCCCCTGGCTAAACCCCGCTGGTGTCTGTATCTCTCAGGCCTGACAGACGCTTATGACGTACTTTATTAAAAAGTGAGCGTAGAGTCATGCAGACAGTCATGCAGACTCGGTCCGATGATGGAACTCCCAGAACAGCATCTTCGCTACCATTCCCGAATTGTCAACAATCATTCTTACATGTTCCTTCTGGCCACTACACATGACGAGATGTGGTCAGTTCATGTCATGACAAATGTTTCTTCGGTGTGTGGTGTGTTGTGTTGTGTTGTGTTGTGTTGTGTTGTGTTGTGTTGTGTTGTGTTGTGTTGTGTTGTGTTGTGTTGTGTTGTGTTGTGTTGTGTTGTGTTATGCTGTGTTGTGTTGTGTTGTGTATGTTGTGTGTGTGTGTGTGTGTGTGTGTGTGTGTGTGTGTGTGTGTGTGTGTGTGAGTGTGCTTACGTGTGTGTGTGTGTCTGCGCGCGCTTGTGTGTTGTGTGTGTGTGTGTGTGTGTGTGTGTGTGTGTGTGTGTGTGTGTGTGTGTGTGTGTGTAGGTATGTGTGTTTTTGTGTGTGTGTGTGTGTGTGTTTGTTGTGTGTGTGTGTGTGTGTGTGTGTGTATGTGTGTGTGTTTGTGTGTGTGACTGTGTGTGTGTGAGTGTGTCTGTGTGTGTGTGTTTGTGTGTGTGTGTGTGTGTGTGTGTGTTGTGTGTGTGTGTGTGTGTGTGTGTGTGTATGTGTGTTCGTGTGTGTGTGTGTGTGTGTGTGTGTGTGTGTGTGTGTGTGTGTGTGTGTGTGTGTGTGTGTGTGTGTGTGTGGTGCTGTGTTGCATTGTGTTATGTTGTGTTATATTGTGTTGTGCGTACATCTTTTGTGTGTGTGTGTGTGTGTGTGTGTGTGTGTGTCTGTCTGTCTGTCTGTCTGTGTGTGCTGTGCGTTCGTGTGTGTTGTATGCATGTGTGTGTGTGTTGTGTGTCTGTACGTGTGTGAGTGTGTGTATTCAACGCACACAGACACCACCTTTCGGAAAATCAGTAAAGTGAATAAATGACTGAATAAGTGAAAAAGATAAAGAGATAAACAAATAGAAACAACAATGGAAAAAGAAGTCAAGGAAAAGCGACAAGATGAATAACTAAACAAAATGTAAAAACAAAAAGTAATGGTCAAAATCAATCGATCAATCAATCAATCAATCAATGAGCAAATGAACAATAACTGAATGAATGAATGATGAGTGAATGAATGAATTGATTAATAAATGAATGAATGAATGAATAAATGAATGAATGAATGAATGAATAAATGAATGAATGAATGAATGAATGAATGAATGAATGAATAAATGAATGATTGAATTAATGAATGAATGAATGAATAAATGAATGAATAAATGAATGAATGAATGAAATGAATGAATGAATGAAATGAATGGATGAATGAATGAATGAATGAATGAATGAATTGATTGATTAATGAAGGAATGAATAGATGAATGAACGAATAGTACAATTCACGAATGAAGGAATAGGCTTGAAAGGTTGAACAGTTTTAGTTTTGATCTAATTTAATTTAATTTCATTTTTGATTTAATTTGATTTGATTTAATAGAATAGAATAGAACAGAATAGAATGGAATAAAATAAAATAA
>JAPXFY010000030.1:44797488-44799988 GCA_030674185.1 Monoplex corrugatus | reverse complement strand
CAGTACCCCCCTCCCCCCAAAAAAAACAAAACAAAAACAAAAACAAAAAAAGAAATCATAAAAAAAAACAAAAAAACCAAGAAGAATTCTAATCAAACAGAAACCGAACCCAACCCAACCCAAACCAAAATGAAGCTAAATCCCCCCTTAGGATATACATCAAAAACACCAAGCTCGAAACTTGACAGTTTTGCTATAAACCATATGTAGGGTAGGGACGGATCAGCAGGCAGACCCCTGATGGCTCTAGACAATCTTTGTCGCAGCGAGACTGGTCACCGTAGAACACAACAGCTGAACCAGAAACTTAAGACGCCAACGTTGTCTTAGCTACGCCGAAGGTCATCATTTACGCCGGAGGGTTTAAGCACTAGGTTGTGACACCTGTGGAAAGTTTTGAGGCTAGGGCGTGTAGCAGTACGATCAGAAACAGGTTATGGGGTTGTGTGTGTGTGTGTGTGTGTGTGTGTGTGTGTGTGTTGTAGTGTGTAGTGGTGTGTGGTGTGTGTGTGTGTGTGTGTGTTGTGTGTGTGTGTTGTGTGTGCGTGGTGCGTGTGTGTGTGGTGTGTGTGTGTGTGTGTGTGTGTGTATGTGTGTGTGTGTGTGTGTGTGTGTGTGTGTGTGTGTGTGTGTGTGTGTGTGTGTGTGTGTGTGTGTTGTGTTTGTGTGTTGTGTGTGTGTGTGTGTGTGTGTGTGTGTGTGTGTGTGTGTTGTGTGTGTGTGTGTGTGTGTGTGTGTGTTGTGTGTGTGTGTGTGTGTGTGTGTTGTGTGTGTGTTTGTGTGTGTGTTGTTGTTGTGGGTGTGTTTTGTTGTGTGTGTGTGTGTGTGTGTGTGTGTGTGTGTGTGTGTGTGTGGTGTGTGTGGTTTTGTGTGTGTGTGTGTGTTGTGTGTTGGTGTGTGTGTGTGTGTGTGGGGTGTGTGTGTGTGTGTGTGGTGTGTGTTGTTTGTTTGTGTGTGTGTTTGTGTGTGTGTGTGTGTGTGTGTTGTGTGTGTGTTGTGTGATGTGTTGTGGTGTGTGTGTGTGTGTGTGTGTGTGTGTGTGTTTTTGTGTGTGTGTGTGGTTGTGTGTGTTGTGTGTGTGTGTGTTGGTTTGTGTGTGTGTGTGTGTGTTGTATTGTGTGTGGGTGTGTTAATTGTTGTGCGGTGTGTGTGTGTGTGTGTGTGTGTGTGTGTGTGTTGTTTTGTGTGTTGTGTTGTGTGTGTGTGTGTGTGTGTGTGTGTGTGGTGTGTGTGGTGTGTGTGTGTGTGTGTGTGTGGTGTGTGTGTTGTGTGTGTGTTTGTGTGTGTGTTTGTGGTGTGTGTGTCGTGCGTGTGTGTGTGAGGTGTGTGTGTGTGATTGTGTGTGTATTGTGTGTGTGTGTGTGTGTGTGTGTTTAGATATTTTTCATTTGTGTGTGTGTGTGTGTGTGGTGTGAGTGTGTGTGTGTGATGTGTGTGTGTGTGGTGTCTGTGTCTGTGTCTGTGTTGTGTGTGTGTGTGTGTGTTGTGTGTGTGTGGTGTGTGCGTGCGTGCGTGCGTGCTGTGTGTGTGTGGCGCGCGGCGTGCGTGCGTGTGTGTGTATGTTTTAGATATTATTTATTCGTGGTTTTCACATTGTATTCCTGACTTGATCGCTCGTAAGTTTGTCTTGCGGGTTATCCGTTAACTTATTACCAGAAAACTGTGAAACTGTCTCCTTTGCTAGGGCGGGAATTTCTTGAAAGTACAGTGATATGTTTTATACAGATCATATTTGTTTTTCTTTGTTTTGTTTTCTTGTAGTTTATTTTCTGTACTTGAATACGGACAAAGGCCATTACTTTCTCTCGGGGTTAAAAGGTATGGAACACTTGTCAAACTGTCTATTCTGTGCTAAAGGCCCCTGACAGACATTTTGCGACATGAGAAATACGTGATTTTGATCGTTTTGATTCTTATCTTGGTGACAAGCTTTGTAAAATTAGAAATAAACGTTTTATTTATTTATTTATTTATTTATTCTTATTTATCTATTTATTTATTTATTTATTTATTTTAGTTACATTTATTTATATTGTGGTTTATTTATTTATTCATTTATCTATTTGTTTATTTATTTATTCATGTATTTATTTATTTATTCATCTGTTTATTTATTTATCTACTTATTTATTCATTTGTGTGTTTGTTTGTTTTTTTTCTTTGTTTATCTGTTTATTTATTTTTCACTTTCACCTGATCTGATTTACGTCTGTTTTTCTTTAATTGCATTTTAGATTTGCAAGGTTCACGGTGAGCATGGTTTTTAACTTTTGTCTTTTATCTGAACTGGTTGTCGTTTTTTGTTTTGTTTGTTTGTTTTTTGTTTGTTTGTGTTTGTTTGCTTGTTTTTCTTTGATTTGTGGTGGTATAGCTTTGATATGGCTCTAGTAGTCGGCTGGGCTTTAAACAATATGAACTAAACTGAACTGGATTTATTCACTTATTCATTTTTTTGGTATTCATTTCATTCATTCATTTTTCATTCATTCATTTTCATCAT
>JAPXFY010000030.1:44749988-44752488 GCA_030674185.1 Monoplex corrugatus | reverse complement strand
GCATTCTTCACGACTGCCTTGGCGTGAGGAAACGTTGTGCCCGTTGGGTGCCCCATAACCTGAGTGAAAAGCAGAAGCGGAGGTAGGGTGGACTGGTGCACCCACATGCTAAGAAAAGTTGACGGAGAAGGTCTCCTCGCGTTTGGGACATCGTAACAGGAGACGAAACCTGGATATACCAATACGACCCCGAGACGAAGCAACAGTCGGCGTGTGGGTCTTCCCAGATGAGAACCCACCTGTGAAATTCAAAAGAAACAGAAAAGCTTCCAAACAAATGATAGCGTGTTTCTTTGCAAAATTCGGCCACGTTGCCACCATACCGCTTGAGGACAGAAAGACGGTTACGGCTGACTGGTATGCCAACCACTGTTTGCCTAAAGTCTTCCAGGCATGGTGTAAACGGTGTCCCCGAACGGGTGTCCGTGGTCTACTGCTCCATCATGACAATGCCAGCGCGCACGCAGCAGCTGTAACTCTGGACTTTCTAGCCGCCATGATGTTCAGCTGGTCACCCACCCACCATATTCACCTGACTTAGGCCCCCTGTGACTGGTTTTTGTTCCCTTCCGTCAAAAGGCAGCTGAAGGGAAAACAGTTTCAGAACGCCGAAGATGCCCGAGCTTTCTTCGAGGGCGTCATTTTGGACATACCCCGGTCAACGCGGTCTGGTGTCATAGACAGCTGGTTTGAGAGGATGGTCAAATGTGTACAGGCTGAGGGGGGTTTCTTCGAAAAACTGGAGTAGACAGAGAGGTTGTAAGTGTTGTTGAAAAACCAGATTGCAAGACATAATGAGTGACCCTCGTATATGTGTGTGTGCTTGCATGTTTGTGCCTGTGTGCATGCGAGTGTAGTTTTGGTGTTTGCGTGGTTGTGCGTGCGTGCGTGTGTGTGTGTGTGTGTGTGTGTGTGTGTGTGTGTGTGTGTGTGTGCCCGCGCGCGCGCGCGAGGTGAGGGGGGGGGGGCGCACCAGTTTCTTCATTTAAATAGTTAAACAAGATCTTCTGTCTGTCTGTCTGTCTGTCTCTGTCTGTCTGTCTGTCTGTCTCTTCTGTCTGTCTCTGTCTGTCTCTGTCTCTCTTTATCTGTCTCTCTCTTTATCTGTCTGTCTGTATGTCTGTCTCTCTCTGTCTGTATGTCTGTCTCTGTCTGTCTGTTGATTCTGTCTGTCTGTCTCTATCTGTCTGTCTTCTATCTGTCTGTCCTCTGTCTGTCTTGACTGTCTGTCTGTCTCTATCTGTCTGTCTCCGTCTGTCTCTCCGTCTGTCTGTCTCCGTCTATCTGTCTGTCTCTGTCTGTCTGTCTATCTCTTTCTGTCTGTCTCTGTCTGTCTGTCTTTGTTTGTCAGTCTGGTCTGTCTGTCTGTCTGTCTTCTCTCTCTTTCTCTGTCTGTCTCCTGTCTGTCTGTCTCTGTCTGTCTGTTTTGTTTGTCTGCTGTCTGTCTGTCTGTCTCTGTCTGTCTGTCTGTCTCTGTCTGTCTGTCTGTCTGCTGTCTGTCTTGTCTCGTTCTGTCTGTCTCTGTCTTTCTGTCTCTGTCTGTCTGTCTGTCTGTTTTCTGGACTCGGTGTTTCATAGGTCCCTGTCCACCACTGCCCATTTCATCAAACCTTTCCAACACATAGGGTTTTGCGCAAGCGTCAGGGAGTCTGCCAGATATTTCTTGGCATTTTCGGTTGAGCGTGTATGGACCTGTCCGAGTGCAGTAAGACCTTCTTGAATATAAGCTCCAAGCACCAGTCTCAGCCTCTCTCTTTTTTTGTGAGGCGAAAAAATTTAGGAGACTGTTTCGCACTGACCACAGAGAGGGGGGGGGGGGTGTCTATGCGTACGTACGCGCGTGTGTGTGTGTGGTGTGTGGTGGTGTGTGTGTGTGTGTGTGTGTGTGTGTGTTTCTCTGTGTGTGTGTGTGTTTTCTCTGTGTCTGTCTGTCTGTGTATCTGTGTCTGTACATGTATATACCGTGTCTTTGTCTGTGTCTGTCTACGTCTGTGTCTGTCTGTGCGTGTGCGTGTGGTGTGTGTGTGTGTGTGTGTTGTCTGTGTCTATCTGTGTCTGTGTCTGTGTCTGTCGGTGTCTGTCTGTGTCAGTCTATGTGTCGGTGTATATGTCTGTGTTTTGTCTGTCTGTTGCCAAAATTGTGTGCAAATGGTATTCTCAGCTCAGTTGCTCTCTACACCACATGTGGGTCGTTGTTGTAGACTGTTGCAGACAGAATGAGTGCAGTGATCGCTAAAACGTAAGTCTGAAAGAATTTAATAAACACCAAGGTGAAGGACATACGGGCAAAAAAAAAATAAATAAATGGCTGACATTAGCACTTTTTGAGGGAGGTATCTATACTATATGTTCTTCGGGACTTCTGACATTTCTTTAAAATCTGTGTCCATCGATGCGACACAGTCTACTATCGTACCTCGCCATATGGCAAATTTTCATCCCAACCGAGGCTTCTTGAAAGTCGCGTTGACCTCGTCAAGTATTAAACTTGGACTTTCTG
>JAPXFY010000030.1:44732488-44737488 GCA_030674185.1 Monoplex corrugatus | reverse complement strand
CGAGACAGGACAACACACACAACACACACCACACACACACACCACACAGGCACGCACACACACACTACACACACAGACACACGCACATAAACACACACACACACACACACAGACAACACCACACACACACAAACACACCACACACACACACACAACACACGCACACACACACACACACACACACACACACACACACACACACACACACACACACACACACACACACAAGACTACTCAATTCAACCCGTGTCATCTTTAGCTTTCTCGACCACGAAGGCCGTACAGGACCGAAAGGGAAAGCTGATTATAAACATAGAAAATCAGAAACAATATGTATCCAAAACACGTTGCTTTATTTGTCTTTCAACTCGACGGAAATGAACAGAGAGAGAGAGGGGGGGGGGGGTGAGGTGAGAGAGAGACAGAGAGACAGGAGACAGAACAGACAGAGACAGAGAGATAGAGACAGACTGAGAGACAGAGACAGAGAGATAGAGACAGATAGACAGAGACAGACAGAGACGAGAGACAAAGAGACCGACAGAGAGAGAGAGAGAGAGGGGGGGGGGGGGGGGGGAGAGATAGAGAGACTGACTGACAGACATACAGAAGAGCAGAGACAAAGACAGAGAGCGAGACAGAGAGAGAAAGACAGAGACAGACAGAGAGAGAAACAGATAGACAGCGACAGAGAGACAGAGAGAGAGACAGAGAAAGTGAACGAGACAGAGAGAGACAGAGACACAGAGAGAGGCTGACAGACACACAGAACACAGAGACATTATATATATACACGAGAGAGAGAGAGAGAAGAACAAGACAGACAGACAGAGACAGAGAGACAGACAGAGACAGAGAGACAGAGAAACAAAATTATAAATAAAATTGTGACCATCATATCAGTGCCACATATTACAAGGAGGTCGAAGAACTCAAAAAAAACTTTTAACTCTTTCTGAACGGGACAATGAAATAGAAAAGTGCACACAACCATCACTATCATATCCCAACCACACCACACGATTAAATTCAGAGAAATAAACAGAGACATATTTATACACGTTCTCATCTTCCCGTTTTTGCTTCGCTTTAGAATTCCAGAAACAGACCGACCACGCAGATTCTAAAACGGGAGATGGTTGTTGGCATACCACGGTACCATGCCATGAAATCAGAATCAGACTCAGAAACAGAACTCCAGAAATAGTGTTTCTCTTGGTTTATTCTACTACTCTACAGAACTAGAAACAGCGACGCAAAAGACTTTTTTTTTGATAATACAGCCAACGTCACGACTTTGTGTACATGTTGTGTAAGATTCAGCAAACCACACAAGGTCGTTTTAATACGGAAAGCATGACAACAACGAGAACACTATCGATAAAATTAAAAAGCCAAGTGAGACGAAGAAGAATAGCAGATACAAAGACTCAAAGAAAACGTTGCCTTCGTTCAGTCTTTGACTATTATTATACACCGAAACAAAAATGGAATCAAAAGATGCTAGAAAACATAGCCTCCATTCTGTCCTTGACCGTTATTGTTATTGTTTGTTTAAATTAAAACCCAGCCGACTGCAGTAGAGCCGTATCGATATTCATAGAGAATCTGACGACAGCTTCGGAATCTCACAATGCAACTAAACTGTTTTTAAAGCTTCTTTGAGCAACATTCTTGCAGCTAGTCCTCGTATATTCTGAGAGTGGTAGGACTTTAAACTCAACAGAACTCAACAGAACAGAACAGAACAAAACAGAACAGAACAGAACAGGTTTAGTGGTTAACGCAACGGACTACCGAACAGAACAGAGCAGAGCAGAGCAGAGCAGAGCAGAGCAGAACAGAACAGAACAGAACAGAGCAGAGCAGAGCAGAGCAGAGCAGAACAGAACAGAACAGAGCAGAGCAGAGCAGAGCAGAACAGAACAGAGCAGACCAGAACAGAACAGAACAGACCAGAACAGAACAGAACAGAACAGAACAGAACAGAACAGAACAGAACAGAGCAGAGCAGAGCAGAGCAGAACAGAACAGAACAGAGCAGAACAGAACAGAACAGAGCAGAGCAGAGCAGAGCAGAACAGAACAGAACAGAACAGAGCAGACCAGAACAGAACAGACCAGAACAGAACAGAACAGAACAGAACAGAACAGAGCAGAACAGAACAGAGCAGACCAGAGCAGAACAGAACAGAACAGAACTCAACAGAACAGAACAGAACAGAACTCAACAGAACAGAACAGAACAGAGCAGAGCAGAACAGAACACAGCAGAACAGAACAGAACAGAACAGAACAGACCAGAACAGAACAGAACACAACAGAACACAACAAACAGAACAGAACAGACCAGACCAGACCAGACCAGAACAGAACAGAACAGACCAGACCAGACCAGACCAGAACAGACCAGAACAGACCAGAACAGAACAGAACAGAACAGAACAGAACAAAACAACCAGAACAGAACAGAACAGAACAGAACAGAACTGAACTGATCTGAACAGAACAGAACAGAACAGAACAGACCAGACACAACACAACACAACAACACAACACAACACAACACAACACAACACAACACAACACAACACAACACAACACAAACAGACCAGAACAGACCAGACCAGACCAGAACAGAACAGAACAGAACAGAACAGAACACAACAGAACACAACAGAACAGAACACAACACAACACAACACAACACAACACAACACAACACAACACAACACAACAGAATAGACCAGACCAGAGCAGAACACAACACAACAGAACAGAACAGAACAGAACAGAACACAACAGAACCAACAGAACACAACAGAACACAACAGAACACAACAGAGCCATATCAGGACTACTGTCTTTGACTATCGTACGCCGAACGAAAATGGCAACGAAAGATACTATAAGTGTGTCTCGCAACAGGCGTCTTTTTACCACAACTCAATAAAAGCCACAAGGCAATCAGGAACAGAAAGGGACATTATTACAAAACGTTGCCATGTTTGTTCCCCCTTTTTACTCCGAAGACCTGCAAATAGAAACGAAAAATGTCCAAATATCATTCCCATCACATGCGTATCAAAAGACCAGTCGCCGTGGTTTAGTGGTTAACGCAACGGACTACCGACTGGAACATTGTGGGTTCGAATCCCCATCAGTCCCTTCAAAAAAATATATCGTTGTCGGATTTTTGTGCGTGCGCTTAGATTTGATTTTTATCAAGATTTTGCGCTATATAAATATTGTAAATATATTTTTTTTCGGCTCTAACCGGCTCCTACCCAGAGTTGGGACGTGCTATGTGCTCATTGGGAAGACTGGGACCACACAGTCGAGTCTCATCCACTTCAGGTATGCGTCATTGAGGGTGTTGCTCAAATCCTCTGACCAGAACCGCAGGTGTCCATGTATCTATCGGGCCTGATCGACGCCAGGATATATTACGATAGTAAGCGTAGAGTACAGCCCTGTCACGCAGTCTCGATCCTAGATGGAAGTCGATAGCATCACGATTATCATCCTCATCGACATCATCATCATCGCATTGTAAAAGAAAAAAAAACAAGCAAACAAAACAAACAAACAAACTATGCCAGCTTCTGGGGCCATTAAGATGGTGTTGAGAATGAGGCACAAAAAAAGTTGAGCACAAAGATAACCTTTGAGTGCCATGATCCTAAACAAAACAAAACAAAATACAGGCGTATCATATTACAAAGAAATAAAAAAAATTCATTTCACTTGCAGAAAATTTCAAGGCTGAAAACAACTACAGAAATACAACATTGAAAAAGAAAAAAAAAAGAAACAACAACAACAACACAACACAAACAAAAGGAAGTACAGAAATACGACATTGAAAAAGAACAACAGAACAAAAAGAACAAACCAAAACCAAAAAAAACAAAAAAACAAATAAAAAAACAAAGTCAAACAGAAGAACACAAAGATTCTCACACACGCTGCCATCATCTTCTTCGTCTTTGAAATAAGCTCATGCAAAACCAAACCAAAAAAAAAAAAAACAACAACAACAAAAAAAACAGATTCTAAAAGCGTCATCAGCGCAGTCGTACCAACATCCATAGAAGTCAAACCAGAAACAAGAAGCAACAAGAGTCCCAGAAACACTACGTTCCCCTATATTTCTATATCCTGCCTGACAAAGAACAAGAACAAGAACAAGAAAAACTTCAAACAAAAGATTTTTTTTTTTTTTTTAAAAACCCGTCATTGCACGCCTACCAAGACATACAAAAACTCGGTTCATTGTTTAATTAAATAGGCCAGCCGTCCGCGAAAGCGAAAGCCATCCCACAGATGAATCTCTTACACAATGTGAGCTCTGACGATACGATATCAGGAAGAAAAACAAAACAAAACAAAAACAAAACAGAAGGTAGAAGGCAGAAGATAGAAGAATAGAAACCTACAAAAAAAAAAAAAAAAAAGACAGCTCGTAAACGTTGCATACATCTTCTTCGTCTTTGAAAGAACATTGGCAGGAAAGACACTGGGAATTTCTCGTTGCCATTGTCATGATCGTCACATCACGTGTCTACCGCATGGCGCAGGAAGAAATGAAGTCAAAAAGCAAAAATAAAGATTCAAAACAAAACAAAACAAAACAAAACAAAACAAAACAAAAACCTGCTACTATCTTCGTCTCTCTACTGCGCGACAAGAAGAACGTTGAATAACAAGACAGTAAAGCTTTCATCATCATCATCATCATCGTCCTCCTCCTCCTTATCATCATCATCGTTGTCGTCGTCGTCATCATCATCATCACCATAACCACCACCACCATCATCATCATCATCATCACCATCACCATCATCACCATACCACCATCATCTTCGCATGCCAACACTTTACCAGAAGAAGGCAAAACTATATAACCCTGCTCCACCCAGCACGATGTTCGCTTGCTTTCTTGCTCACAAAATCGATACCGTTTGTTCTTTCTCTGTCTGTCTGTCTGTCTGTCTGTC
>JAPXFY010000030.1:44694988-44707488 GCA_030674185.1 Monoplex corrugatus | reverse complement strand
ACGTTAATCAATAGGAGTTATCTTTCTTCCCTGGAGATCTCCCACCGCGCTATGTCGAGGTTCGTACCGTAGCTTGTAAGCTGGAGGAGACTGAGAACAAACGGAATGAATGAGAGAGAGAGAGAGAGAGGAGAGAGAGAGAGAGAGAAGAGAGAGAGAAAGAGAGAAGACGAGACAGAGAGACAGACAGACAGACAGACAGACAGAGACAGATACAGAGACAAAGAGAGACAGAGACAGACAGAGCCAGAACAGAGATAGAGAGACAGGGAGAGACCGGGAGAGAGAGAGACAGACAGACAGACAGACAGACAGACAAAGACAAAGAGAGAGATAAGATAATCAGCTCTTTTGCCATTATTAACACAAAGCCAAATAGGATACAGATGATAGAAATGAGAAAGCTTTGTGGCATGAGATGAGAGAGAGAGAGAGAGAGATGAGACAGACAGACAGACAGACAGAGACAGAGACAGACAGACAGACAGCGAGAGAGAGAGTGAGACAGACAGACACACACACACACAGACAGCCAGAGAGAGCGAGAGAGAGACAGAAAGACAGAGGCAGACGCAGATAGACTTAGACAGATAGAAATAGATACAGAGAGAAACAGACAGACAGACAGTCAGAGAGCAAGAGAGAGACACACACAAACAGAGACAGAGACAGACAGACAGTTAGAAATCAGACACAAAGAGACAGAGAGAAAGAGACAGAGAGTAGATAAGATGAAATAAAATGAAGTGAATGAAATGAATCTTTGTTTCCGAATTATGCAAATATCAACACATGAGCCAGCATCGTCTCTGCTGCTGTTGTTTCTCTTCTTAGATTAAAAGAAAAGAAAGCAAAATACTCTATATTTTTGTTTACATCAAAGAAAAGACACAAAAAACATCATCATGATCATCATCATCATCATCATCATCATCATCATCATCATCATGTGCCTTGCCGCATGGCGTTGGCGATCATGGATTTCCATCTGTCTCTATTTCTTGTTGCCTCAAGCATCTCTTCTACCCTCTTTGTCTTCAGCCACTCTGCAAGTCCGTCTAGTATCTTCTCCCTCGGTCTACCTGATGCTCTCTTTTCCCTCTAGCTTTCCCGTTGTGACCAGGTGCTCCAATTTCCCTTTCCTCATAAAATGGCCGATAAATGTGGGCCTGTCTTTTCCTAATCTTTCTTATCAATGATCTTCTTGTGTCTGCCTCCATCAAGACTGTCTCGTTTGTTTTCTTTCTTTCCATGGAACTCTCAACATTCTTCTTAGAAAACACATCTCGGCTGCCTCAATCTTGTTCTGGCTTTGCTTGTTGACTGTCCACGCCTCGCAACCGCACAACAGTATTGGTTCTATATAACATTCAAGAACTCTCTTCCTGATGTTAATTGATAGGCATTTGTTGGTAAGAATGCTTGTCATCTTCTTGAATGCTGTTTTGGCTTGGCCGATTCTGCTGGTTATTTCTGATGTGCATCTGCCGTCTGGTGAAATGCTCGTTCCCAGGTATTTAAACTTATCAACCTGTCTCAAGGTTGTGCCGTTTGCTGTTATTTTGCATGAGGGGATTTCATGTTTTTTACTGATCACCATGACTTCAGTCTTCCTGATGTTTAGTTCCAACCCCTTTACCTTTGCTTTCTATTTCTAGTATATTCACAAGGTTTTGTAGGTCCCTTTCATTTTCTGCAATTAGCAACAGCAACCGAAAATAAACAACAACAACCGAAAACAAAAACGAAAACAAGACAATAAGACATTTCATCATAAATGCAGAAAAGTGTGTACACGTATTCGAAAGCGTGCGTGCGTGCGTTCGTGCGGGTGTGCAACAATATTCATTTAACCCTTTGACTCCCGCGCCCTGTCCACCAGCATCCTGCACTGTCAACCACGCCAGCAAAACAAAAACTTAACCCTTTGACTCCATAGCTCTGTCCACAAGAAAAAAAACAGCGATAGATAGATTCAACAATAACACGAACTATCAGTGACAAAACCCCCAATATTCTACATATTTTAATTAAGCATCATGGCGAAGCTTATGACGTCAACCACTGAGCGCTGCAAGCAGTCAATTCAAAATCACCGAATCAGAATTCACGATGGAGTGTTTTTTTTTGTTTTTTTTAGTTGCCCGAGAAAAATCTTGACGATTGATTCATGTTCACTGTTATCAAAACTAGCCTGTTCGCTGCCCCCCCCCCCCTCCCCCATTTTGATGTTTCCGTCATTCTGGTGATGTCATTTCCAGTCAGAGACAGATTTCTTTTTTCCCCGAGAAAAATCTTGACGATTGATTCATATTCTCCAGTGTTTTCAAAACTGACCTGTTCGCTGACCCCCGTTTTGATGCTTCCGTCTTTCTGCTGATGTAAGTTCCAGTTCCAGTTCCATAGTCAGCTTTTTAAGATAACGTTTCCTTGTTCGAAACGGATTCCGTAAGCACTGACGTCACTGGTGCCATGTAATGGAGAAGATTCCCGAAGTGATCGTGGCATAAGCCTTAACCGTTTGACTCCCGCACCCTGTCCACCAACATCCTGCAAAGCCAACCATGCTAGCAAAGCACAAACTTAACCTTTTGACTTCCCTCACCCTACCAACCAGTTTCCTGCAGGGAAACTGGTGGATAGGGTGTGGGAGTCAAAAGGGTTAAGTTTTGCAGTTGGTGGATAGGGTGCGGGAGTGGAAGAGTTAACGCTGCACGTAAGTTCTATGAGTGGATAACGTCATCAGATCCTACCTGTCGTATGGTGATGTCAGCTTAGACTAATTAAAAAAAAAGGATATCATATTTTTTTCAAAGTTCACTTGTGTAGTAGAATTCCGGTGGGCTTTGCCCATTCCTTCATTTCTTTGTTCATTTGGGAAGCGAGCATACAGTTACTTTTCCTTACTTTCTACAGTTACTTTGTCTTACTTTCTACAGTTACTTTGTCTTACTTTCTACAGTTACTTTGTCTTACTTTCTACAGTTACTTTGTCTTACTTTCTACAGTTACTTTGTCTTACTTTCTACAGTTACTTTGTCTTACTTTCTACAGTTACTTTGTCTTACTTTCTACAGTACTTTGTACAGTTACTTTGTCTTACTTTCTACAGTACTTTGTACAGTTACTTTGTCTTACTTTCTACAGTACTTTGTACAGTTACTTTGTCTTACTTTCTACAGTACTTTGTACAGTTACTTTGTCTTACTTTCTACAGTACTTTCTACAGTTACTTTGTCTTACTTTCTACAGTACTTTGTACAGTTACTTTGTCTTACTTTCTACAGTTACTTTGTCTTACTTTCTACAGTTACTTTGTCTTACTTTCTACAGTTACTTTTCCTTACTTTGTACAGTTACTTTGTCTTACTTTGTACAGTTACTTTGTCTTACTTTGTACAGTTACTTTGTCTTACTTTGTACAGTTACTTTGTCTTACTTTGTACAGTTACTTTGTCTTACTTTGTACAGTTACTTTGTCTTACTTTGTACAGTTACTTTGTCTTACTTTGTACAGTTACTTTGTCTTACTTTGTACAGTTACTTTGTCTTACTTTCTTTGTTTCCTTCTAAACATCTCCCACTTTTAAGAAACGAAACCAAATATTTAAAAGAAGTTCAAACCTTCACGTAGAAAATGGAATTCAGAAAAGTGAAAAGTGAAACAAACAAACAAACAAAAAACCGAAAGAAAACAAATTCCCACGAAGCAGTTTGTATAATGCAAAAGCTGTTGCATTTTGACAACTTAATTAACATCTGAAAATGTGTGTGTTGAGTTGATGTATTAGGCGATTTCTTGTTTTAGTTTTATACACACACACACACACACAAAAGAAAAAAAAAGAAAAAAAAAACAACAAAAAAGCAGCAACATCATATTAAAAAAGACAACAACAACAATACACACACACACACACATACAGACACACACACACACACACACACAATATCATACAGACATACACACACACACACACACACACACACACACACACACACACACACACACACACGAAACAGACACACACACACACACACACACACACACACACACACACACACACACACACACACGAAACAGACAAGCAAACATACGAGACAGAAGGAGAGAGAAAGAGAGAGAGAGAGAGAGAGAGGACGGACAGAGAAACAGAAACAGAGACAGAGACAGAGACAGACATAGACAGAACAGAGAAAGGGACAGACAGAGTCAGAAACAGAAAGGTTGTTGTTGAATTGAAATGGATGATTTGATCCATTGAAGCATGTTTATATTTCAAATATTTGTTTAAAGATCTATGTCTTCAGACAGACTAGTGTTTGAATTTTGAGTAATTGCAAGCCTGAGATTTGCATAGTGCACGTCCAGTTTATGAGCATATCCATTTCCAAATGCGGAATGTGTATTGAACTGAAGTGTAGAAGAAACCACTGGGAGAGAAAAAATAATCACCGGAACAAACAAAAAACCAAAAAAAAGCGTTTAGTCTGTTTTGCATAGCAACAAACACAGAAGTGGGGGGGGGGGGGGGGATTGAGTCTTCAGTTACAGATCGTTTGTGGAGTATATATAGATTTAAATTTCATTCATATTCGTGTATACAAATGTATATGTATATCATGTACATACATACATGCATATATATACATACATACACATATACACATCTCTCTCTCACTCTGTATATATATGTACACACATACACACACACACACACACACACACACACACATACACACACACGTACACACACACACATATCTCTCTCTCTATATATATATATATATATATATAGAGAGAGAGAGAGAGAGAGAGACATACAGACAGATAGATAGGTAGATACATACATACATACATACATACATACATACATACATACATACATACATACATACATACATACATACATACATACATACATACATAGATGTATGCATATATGTATATGTATATGTATGTCCGGGCCGTCTGTCTGTCTGTCTGTCTGTCTGTCTGTACGTATGTATGTATGTATGTATGTATGTATGTATGTATGTATTTATGTACACATTTATGTATATATATATATATATATGTATATATATATATATACACGCATACGTATATTTGTATATGAAATCATCTACTATGCTAAAACTCAGCCGAAACTGTGGACAGAGCTGGTATGGTACTGCTGGTCATGAAGGCAATCCAATTTCCAAGTTCAGTTCCAGAACAGTGCAGGCATGGAAAACTGAGATAAACTTAAAAAGCTATTTCATAAAAGAAAAATATCAGAAAATAAAAGGAGAAAACGAAGTAAAGACAGAAAAAAAGAAACAAAGAAAATAAAGGAAGAAAGACAGAACGATGGAAAGAAAGAAAGAAAAGAAAGAAAGATTGAAAGAAAGAAAAGAAAGACAGATTGAAAGAAAGAAAGAATGAAAACAAGAAAGAAAGACAGAAAGAAAGAAAGAATGAAAACAAGAAAGAAAGACAGAAAGAAAGAAAGAATGAAAACAAGAAAGAAAGACAGAAAGAAAGAAAGAATGAAAACAAGAAAGAAAGACAGAAAGAAAGAAAGAATGAAAACAAGAAAGAAAGACAGAAAGAAAGAAAGAAAGAAGGACAGCAAGAAAAAAAAAGAAAAAGAAGAAAAGAAGGAAAGAAAAGAAAAAGAAAGAAGGAAAGAAAGAAAGAAAGAAAAGAAAAGGAAAGAAAGAAAGAAAAGAAGGACAGATAGAAAGAAAGAATAAAAAGAGAAAGAGAAAGAGAAGAGAAAAGAGAGAAAGAAGGAAACAAAGAAAGAAAGAAAAGAAAGAAAGAAAAGAAAAGAAAAGAAAAGAAAGAAAGAAAGAAAAACGAGACAATTGTGGGCGTAGATATTATACAGTCCCTTTGTGTCAGATTGCTGGGTGTAGGCTAAGTATTGAAGCTTATTGCAGTGGGTGGGGGAAAAAAAGACAAAATAAACGAAAAAAGACACGATAATTGTTTATCAATAGTTTGCTGATTAGCTGTATCCGCCTTGCGACGCATAAAAAGGTTGTAGGAATTCTTTTTTTCAAACTTGTTCCAGGAAGAAAATTATATTTCACTTCTCTCTGTCTGTGTCTGTGTCTGTGTCTGTGTCTCTGTCTGTCTGTCTGTCTGTCTCTCCCTCTCTCTCACTCTCTCTCTCTCTCTCTCTCTCTCTCTCTCTCTCTCTCTCTCTCTCTCTCTCTCTCTCTCTCCTCTCTCTTGTGCATTATTTAGAAGGTATTGTATTGTTCACATACCCCTTCATAAGGGCCAAGGCCTAATATGAATAGACTATCTGAAGTCTGAAGTCTCTCCCTCCCTCTCTCTCTCTCTCTCTCTCTCTCTCTCTCTCTCTCTCTCTCTCTCTCTCTCTCTCCGTGTGTCTGTCTGTGTGTCTGTCTGTCTCTCTCTGTCTCTTTGTTTCAGTCTCTGTCTCTGTATCTCTCTCTCTCTGCCTCTCTCTCTCTCTCTCTCTCTCGCTCTTTCTGTCACTCTTTCTTTCTCTCTCTCTCTCTCTCACTCACACAAACACGCACAATCATTCACATACACAAAAGCATACACGCATACACACATACATACACACACACACAAACACACACAAATACACCAACACACACACACACACACACACACACACACACACACACACACACACACACACACACACACACACACACACACACACTGAAACACACACATACACTGAGACATACATACGCGCGCGCGCGCGCACGCACACACACACTCACACTCACACACACCATTCCCTTCTGTTCTTGGTCACCCACAGATATTACAAAAATGATAGAGAGAGAGGGGGGGGGGAGAGACAGAGAGAGACAGAGAGAGAGACAGAGACAGAGAGAGAGACAGAAACAGAGAGAGACAGAACAGAGAGAGAGGAGACAGAGAGAGAGGAGACGGAGGAAAGAGAAAGAGACAGAGAGAGACAGAGAGAAGAGAAAGAGACAGAGACAGACAGAGACCAGAGAGAGAGAGAGAGAGAGAGAGAGAAGAGGGCCGTGTGTGCAGAGGGGTGGAGAGCGAAGCAAGAATATGGGCCATGGATGGGATGGATAGAGAAGGGAGGGAACTGTGTGTGTGTGTGTGTGTGTGTGTGTGTGTGTGTGGTGTGTGTGTGTGGTGTGTGTGAAGGCATCATGGGGGGGAGGGAGGGGGAGGGGGTGACGAGGGGACGGGAGGAGATGAGCGAGGAAGGGGGACGAAGACGGTGAAGATGAGTTAGGACGATAACAATTTTATGTCCCTAACCCCGAGGATCTTTTCCCCGTTCACCCTCGGCCTCCCCTCTGTTCCAGGTTGGAGGAGACCCTTCGTCATCTTCGTAACAGTCACCCGCTTTCGCTTTCGGCTTCTTTCTTTCTTTCTTTCTCTTTTCTTTCTGTCTCTTTTCTCTCTCTTTTTTTTTCTTTTTTTTTTTTTTTTGGGTGGTGGTGGTGGTGATGGTGGTGGTGGTGTGTGTTTGTTTTGTTTGTGTGTGTATGGGGGGGGGAGGTGCGAGAGAGAGAGAGAGAGAAAGAGAAAGAGAGAGAGAGAGTTGTGTGTGTGTGTGTGAGTGAGTGTGTGTGTGTGTGTGTGTGTGAGTGAGTGTGGTGTGTGTGTGTGTGTGTGTGTAGTGTGGTGTGTGTGTGTGTGTGTGTGTGAGTGAGTGTGGTGTGTGTGTGTGTGAGTGTAGTGTTGTGTGTGTGTGTGTGTGTGTGTGTGTGTGTGTGTGTGTGTGTGTGTGTGTGTGTGTGTGTGTGTGTGAAGACAGACAGAGACTGAGGCAGACACAGATGGCGAGAGACAGACAGAGAGAGAGAGAGAGAGAACAATTAATGAGAGAGAGAGAGAGAGAGAGAGACAGACAGACAGAAAGAGAAGACAGACAGAGAGAACGAGAGAGAGAGAGAGAGACAGAGACAGACAGAGACAGAGAGACACAGAGAGACAGAAACAGAGAAAGAAGAGAGAGACAGAGAGACAGACAGAGAGAAGAAGAGACAGAGAACAGAGACAGAGAAGAGACAGAACAGAGAGAAAACAGACAGACAGAGAGACAGAGAGAGCAATGAAACACTAATCTGGCACCACCAGAACGATGGAAAGATTAAAATGAACAAAGAACAGGACAATCTTTTTATTGTTGCGGGCTGGGATTGAACTCGAGATATCAGACCACGAGTCCTCGGTTCCTTCAAAGGAATTGACCAGCCTCGTTTTTAACCCTTTAACTCCCCCGCACCCTATCCACCAGCTGGCCCCGATCACGTAACCGTTTGACTCCCTCGCCCTAGCCACCAGCTTCTTGCAGGAAGCTGGTGGATAGATAGAGTAAGAGGGTTAAATATTTTTTGCTTCGCTAGCATGGTTGACAATGCAGGATGCAGGTGGGACAGGGTGCCGGAGTCAAAGGTTAACACAGCCCTGGCTGTGGACTCTAGAACTGATGTCTCGTCTTCAAAGCCGACCAACAAGGTATGAAAAAAAATAAGGAATGTTCTGGAGCTTACCACTTTTTATGCTTTGTGGCTGCTGCGTCTATGCTAGCTGAATGGGTAGCGCAAACTTTGTGTTGGGTTTTGAGAAATTCTACATGGGAGATAACTCCGTGACTCTCAAAGAGTTATGTTACTTAGTTGATATGAAAAAAATATGTTTGAAAAATGAAGTAAAAAAAAAAAAGAAAAAGAAAAAGAAAAAGAAAACACCTTGGCCTGTTCATTGCTAGTCTTAAAAGAATGCTGAAATCGTTCTGGTTGGCGGTGTCAGTCAAAGCCTTTCGTGGGTCAACTTTGCTTCCTCTCCACCACCACCCCCCCCCCCACCTCCCCACTCCCACCCCCCACCCCCCGTCCCAGTGCCTGCGCTTTCTCCGCTCTCTGTTTCAAGACTTTGCCGGCGAATTTGGGTTCTGGGGCGGCCCAATGACCTTGCCAGATGGTGGACGACAGTTTGGGTCCAGCGCGCGTATGGACTCGTCCGAGTGCCGTGATTTCTTCTCTTGAAATGAACTCCCATCTTTCCCTCTGTGTCAATGGCTCTGTCTGTCTCTGTCTTTCATTCGATTTATCTGTGTGTGTGTGTGTGTGTGTGTGTGTGTGTGTGTGTGTGTGTGTGTGTGTGTGTGTGTGTGTGTGTGTGTGTGTGTGTGTGTGTACGTTTGTGTGTGTGTGTGTCGGTGTCTGTCTCTTTGTCTCTGTTTCTATCTCTGTCTCTGTGTCTGTCTGTCTTTTCCCTCTGACTCTGTCTGTCTGTCTGTCGCTGTCTCTGTCTCTGTCTCTAGCTCTGGCTCTCTGTCAGTCTGTCAGTCTGTCTGTCTGTCTGTCTGTCTGTCTCTCTCTCTCTCTCTCTCTCTCTCCTCTCTCCCTCTCCCTCTGTCTCTCTTTCTCTCTGTCTCTGTCTCTGTCTCTGCCACTGTCTCTGTCTCTCTCTCTTTCAATCGCTCACTCACTCTCTATCTCTCTGTCTCAGTCTCTCTGTCTCTGTCTCTCTGTCTCTCTCTGTCTCTATCTGTCTCTGTGTCTCTGTCTCTGTCTATCTGTCTCTGTGTCTCTGTTCTCTGTCTCTGTCTCTGTCTCTCTCCCTCTCTCTATCCCCCCTCTCTCTCTCTCTGTCCCTGTCTCTCTCCTCTCTCTCTCTCTCTCTCTTCTCTCCAGTCTCTCCTTCCCTCCCTCTCCCTCTCTCTCTCTCCTCCCCTCCCCCCCCCCCCTCTCTCTCTCTCTTTCTACCCTACTCTAAGTGAAATAAAGTCAAGCGTTAAAGTTTTATTTCTTTCCCTTGGTCTAAACATTTACAAGTCAGACAGCTGTCAATAAAACAATCACTCAGCCTGACCATAAGTTTGGGTCGTACACCTTTTTTTTTTTTTTTAAAGTTCGTTTTTTTTCCCTCCCTTTTTTTTTTGTTTTTGTTGGTTATGTTATGCACATTTTCAGAGTTTTCGTAAACGAGTACAGAACAGTATCCTGCAGTTAACGAACTCGAATGCGCAGAGGAGGTTCGTTCATCTGTATTCTTCTTCTCTTCGGTTTTCATCTCGCGCTGTCTCCATCGTTTGTTTTTTTTTTCTTTTTTTATTTTTATTTTTTTACTATATTTTTCAGTTTAAAAGCAATGCTTTTAACCTTTTGGGGGAGATATGGAAGAAGGGTAATGAGAGAGAGACAGACAGACAGACAAACAGAGACAGAGGCAGAGAGAGGGGGGGGAGGGCACCTACGTGTGTGTGTGTGTGTCTTTGTGTATGTGTGTGTGTATGTGTGTGACTTGGAGAGAGAGAGCACACACACACACACACACACGTACGTGCCCACTCCCTGTGTGTGTGTGTATGAGAGAGAGAGAGAGAAGTGTATGTGTGTGTGTGTGTGTGTGTGTGTGTGTGTGTGTGTGTGTGTGTTTGTGTGTGTGCGTATGCGTGAGTATGTGTGTGTGTGTGTGTGTGTGTGTGTGTGTGTGTGTGTGTGTGTGTGTGTGTGTGTGCGAGAGAGAGAGAGAGAGCGCGCAAGCACGTGTGTGTTTGTGTGTGCGTATGCGTGTGTGTGTGTGTGTGTGTGTGTGTGTGTGTGTGTGTGTGTGTGTGTGTGTGTGTGTGTGTGTGTGTGTGTGTGTGTGTGTGTTGTGTGCCCGCGCATGTGTGTGTGTGACTCATCAGTACTTCACTGAATTGTCGTAGAAACTAACAAAGGAAATATGGATACCGGAAACAAAAAACGTGTGCGGGTGTGTATGTGTGAATGTGCTGTACATTCGTACGTTCGTTCGTGCGTGCACGCTGTGCGTAGGGGTGTGTGTAAGTGTGTGTGTTTTGTGTGCGTATACGCACGTGCGTTGGCAGGGGTGGGGGGTGGGGGGGGGAAGAGGACGGTGTGAAAAGAACGGAAGAGATGGAGAAACAACGAACTTCATGCAAGAGCCAGTGATGTGATCCAAAACACATCCAGGTCACCCCCCCCCCCCCCGACCCCTCTTCTTTCTAATTCCTACCTCCCCTACACACACACACACACACAGACACACACACACACACACACACACACACTCAGCCTCACACTCCCCCTTCCCCCACCCCAATACCACTCTTCAAAGTCATCAGAAAAGTTTCCGACCCAAATTACGCCGGGGGCTCCGGCGAAGAACCATAACCACGTCGGCGAGCTCTTCTGGGTTTGGAGGAGCCAAAGGATATGGAGGAAGTTATGGCAGACTTTAAGGGGCCCGGTTAGGGTTGTAAATCCCTTCGGCATCTCTCGCCGGCGAGCTTTCATGGCCATTTTATGTTGCCAGAAACCCCCAGGCAAAGCAGGCTTCGAAATAAAAGCAAATATTGCAAAATTAGCATACAGATGTTTCCAATAAAGTCTATATGAGGGGGGTTAGCATAAAGCCACTCTGGCCACGGCGGGCTTCCCCAGTCGGGGCTGGAAATGTACAAGAAGAAGGATTAACCGGTTTTCTGGGTGGAAGGCAAAACGTGTAGCTGCCGGGATCAAGGAGAACTAAGCGCAGAGGCAAATAGAGCAGAAAAAATCAAGAGGCGAGGACTTGGACGAGGACGGATCAGAATAATCACCAGAATCGCGCGTCACAGTTTTCGGAGGAGTACGGAGTTGGTTTTTCTACGGGGGGTGGGCTTCTCGCTCAGAACGTGAACCTTTTCCCCAAGATGCAATTCCTCCGCCAGCTCACAAAGCTCGGAGGATCAGGAGAACAAGTACAAGAAGGAGCAGTAAGCCCAGATCATGACTGATAGTATTTGTAAAAAAAAAAGTCAAGAGGGAAGGAGACTTGAGGCAGGCTGAAGTTCTTCCTCACCTAGGGTCGGTCTATCTATCTATCGCTGCACGGTATTGTGGCATAGTGGGGGTAGGAGTGAGGGTGGGAAGCTTGGAAATGGGAGCTAAATCACTCACCAACAGGATCGGGATTTCCTATAACTCGCGACAGAAGACTTACACCGTCTTGGCGTTGCTGTCATCTAATGGTGAAAAGGAGGTGACGTGTTCGCTACATGATTCGCAAAAAAGTCGGATACGGTGTATGTGTATGTGTATTGTGTGTGTGTGTGTGTGTGTGTGTGTGTGTGTGTGTGTGTGTGTGTGTGTGTGTGTGTGTGTGTGTGTGTGTGTGTGGTGTGGTGTGTGTGTGGTATTTTTTTTCTTTTTTTTCTTCTTTTTTTTTGGTTTTCTTTTTCTTAAAAAACCTGTTACCGAGATCATAACAGATTCCCCACCCAAGGAGTAATATGGCGGAGAGAGATTGTGTGGCGGTTTTGGTGAGGCAGAGGACTTGTTATTGATGGTTGTGTGTTAAAACTTCGGTGATTTCACCGTAAAGGATTTACCTCCCTTAGTAGCTTGGTTAATTTAATGTGTGAACATCAGTGTATCATGTGTGTGTGTGTGTCTGTGTCTGTGCGGTGTTCAAGGGAGACTACAGGCATGGAACGGTGTCTCGAGGATATTACGGATAACCATTTTCTCTCGCCAAC
>JAPXFY010000030.1:44677488-44684988 GCA_030674185.1 Monoplex corrugatus | reverse complement strand
TAGGAAATACAGTCTCTGATGCGCTTTCTTGCAGATTTCTGATGTATTTACATCCCAAGTCGCTGCACAGTCTGCATATTCCGTCTTCGGCAGGTGTGCAATGCCGGGCCCGGGAATTTTCCACGTTTCCTTCTAAGCCACCGAATACCGACGAGACTTGCAGAATCTTTAACGCGCATATGTGATGTTTGTGCAGTGTGCATTACACGTGAAAAGGGTGAAGGGGGAGAGGGTGAAGGGTGAGGCCAGGCATTAAGAGGCCTGCACACATGTTCACCTGGGTTGGGTGATTGTAGAAAAAGAAAGAAGAAGAAATATTAAAAAAATCTCCATCCTCCAGCCACTTAGGCGGAAGGCAAGGATATACTTTAAAAAAAAAAAATTAAAAAAACACGAAAGAAGAATAAGAACGCGTATTTAATACAAACAAAGACAAGACAGGCGTATTGAATACGCGTTCTTATTCTTCTTTCGTGTTTTTTTTTGTTTTTTTTTTTCTGGTTCCTGTTTGCTTGAACGCGGGCAGTCATACTTGTTTTGGATAAAGGATATATACTTGCAATGTTGCTACGATGAAGTCATTATGATCCAGAGAATCTGACAAAAAGCATCGGTATCTCACAATGCAACGAAAACAAATTGTAAGGCATCTTTGAGCAATTCTTATAGCAAGTCTTCGTATACTCTGAGAATGGTAAAAAAAAATTAAACTCAACAAAACAGAAGAATAGGCAAGGATCGAATCCCAGACTTTCCGATTGGAAGCTGGGACGATGTACTCACTTGACTATAACGCCATTTGGGTTGAAAAAAAATGTTTTCTTTTTTTTTTCCTTTTTAAATTTTTTTTTTTTCTATATGACCTAAAGAGATGAAAGGAGAGACAGACTAGACGGTAATGGCTATGGCACACTAAAGAAATAAAAAAAAAGAAATAAAAAAAATCTCCATCCTCCAGACACTAGGCTAGGGCGAAAGGTAGAATATATACATATAGGCAAGGATCGAACCCAGACCTTTCGACCGGAAGCTGGGACATTGTACATGTACTCACTTGACTATCACGCCATTTGGGGAAAAAAAAAATTCCTTTTTTTTTTCTTTTTTTTTCTTTTATTCTTTTCTTTTTTCTTTCTGTTTTTCTTTTTTCCTTTTTTTCTTCTTTCTTTTTTAAATTTTTTTTTTTCTATATGACCCACAGAGATGAAAGAAGGGACAGACTAGACGGTAATGGCTATGACACCCTGCAGACCTGGTTGTAATTAAGGCGAGCTTCGTGGGACACCAGACAATAGGTCGCCCCTCTCTCACCTCCCTCCTTCCTCTCTCTCTCTCCCTCTCTCCCCTCTCTCCTCACTCCCCGCTCCTCTCTCCTCACTCTCTCTCACTCCCCTCCCTCACTCCCTCACTCTCCTCTCTCACTCCCTCCTCGCCTTCTCTCTCTCTCTCTCTCGCCTTCTCTCTCTCTCTCTCTCCCTCCCTCACTCCCTCGCTCTCTCTCCTCTCTCCTCTCCCTCACTCCCTCCCTCTCTCTCACTCCCTCACTCCCTCACTCCCTCGCTCTCACTCCCTCCCTCACTCCCCTCACTCTCTCTCTCTCCCTCCCTCACTCCCTCGCTCTCCCTCTCCCTCCCTCTCTCTCTCTCCCCTCCCTCACTCCCTCGCTCTCTCTCTCTCCCTCCCTCTCTCCCTCCCTCTCTCTCACTCCCTCCTTCGCCTACTCTCTCTCTCTCTCTCCGCCCTCTCTCTCTCTCTCTCTCTCTCGCCCTCTCTCTCTCTCTCGCCCCCCTCTCTCTCTCTCTCTTCGCCCCTCTCTCTCTCTCTCTCGCCCTCTCTCTCTCTCGCTCCCTTTCCCATATATAGGTTCCTGGTTGGCTCTTGTGTCACACAACAGCTTGTGGACTGCAGGTTCTAGTGTGTTTCGAGTTCGATTCCAGCCGTGCAAGGTACACAAAAAAACTTATCTTGTTTTGACTGAAAACTCTTTACTATTTCAATCAGTCCATAGCGGGTGTGTGTGTGTCCGCTTACGTGTTTCGTATGTCCTGTTTTCTTTTCTTTCTCATCTATCTCTCTTTTCCCCCACCTTACCCCTCAACACCCACCCCCACCCCCACCCCCACCCCCAGTCCTCTCCTGCCTTCTATTTCAAGGTCATGCCAACGCTTAGGGTTTTGTGCAGGGTCAAAAGAGTTTTGCCAGGTAACATATTGCAGATCGGGTTGAACGCATGTGGAATTGTCCAAGTACAATGAATCTCTCTTGAATATACTTCAGATGTTTCTCTGGGGTTTTTCGTTTCTCTGTGTCTCTGTGTCTCTGTGTCTGTCTGTTTGTCTGTCTGTCTGTCTGTCTGTCTGTCTGTCTGTCTCTCTTTCTCTCTCTCTCCCTCTATCTTTCTCTCTCCTTCTCTCCATCTCTCTATCTCTCTGTCTATCTCTCTCTCTGTCTCTCTTTCTCTCTGGCTCTCTGTGTCTGTCTGTCTGTCTGTCTCTTTGTCTGTGTCTGTCTGTCTCTCTCTCTCTCTCACTCTCTCTCTCTCTCTCTCTCTCTCTCGCTCTCTGTCCCTTTCTCTTTCTCTCTCTCTCTCTTTGTCTCCCTCTGTCTCTCTGTGTCTGTGTCTGTCTCTCTGTCTCTCTCCATCTCTATCTCCCTCTCTCTTTCTCTCTCTCTCTCTCTCTCTCTTTCTATCTCCCTCTCTCTCTCTCGTTCTCTCTCTCTCTCTCTCTCCCCTATCTCTCCCCCACCTCTCTCTCCCCCTCTCTACCTGCTTTTGTTTTGTTCTTGTTGTTGTTTACGATCGCTTGGTCTGCACAATAGAGTTCAGATACACGTTCCTAACCGTCAGAGGCTAAAACTGGCTAACCACCGCTACTGCAATTACAACAAAGTAAAGCCAACCAGGCCAGGTTTTCACCCCTACCCCCATCCCACCCCACCTCACTCCCATCCCCACCCCACACCACCTCTTCCCACCCCATTCACAACCTCTTCAGTTGACTGGTCAACAGATTAACTGCTAACCGTTTAATAATAATAATAATAATAATAATAATAATAATAATAATAATAATAATATAATAAATAGCTTTCGTATAGCGCGTATTCTCAGTTCGACTCACTGCGCTGTTACATAGACAAACAATCTGACACCCACATGCCGATAACATCATTTTTCAATCGCGCGCGCGCATACACACACACACACACACACACACACACACACACACACACACACACACACAACACACACACACACACACACAAATGGGGGGGGGGGGAGGATATACTTATGAAAATGCCTGCAGAGACAAATGTGTAGCCTGACGTGACTTTTTTTTAAACCATGCTTAGTTTGGGACATTTTTCGGCACTACCAAGCGCATGTTGTTTTTGATCGTATATTATCTACATTCACAAATAGTTTGTCATCATAATCATCATCATCATCAAGTGCCCTGCCGCAAATATTTTTTTGTGTGAACATAAAACAATTCATACACGAATTAATGGGGTTCATTTGAGTTTTGTTGGCCCGTGGCCTTTACACAGCAGCTTTCTATTTACCTACTAACTTATGTCTCTTACTCTGTCTCCCCTCTGCCCCCCCCCCCCCCCCCACCAAAACCATCTCGCCCACCTCTCATCCTCTATTCTTTTCCCCCGTCTAATATCACTTATAGTGAACAGACGTTAAATCAAAGAACGAACACATGGCTATAAATGGGGGGAAATTATATAGAACATATTATATACAAAAATATATATCACAATGTGATTCCACATCGAGCAGAGACAGGCTGCAGAGGGGATTGAGTGAGGTCAGGATTTTATGCAGAGGAGAAAAGGTGAGTTTTGAGAGCGGACTTGAAGGAGACAAAACTAGGTTGCTGACGGACTGAGAGAGGAAGTTTGTTCCAGGAGAGTGGACCAGAAACAGAGAAGGCTCGTGGACCATAGGTGTTGAGCACTACCAAGCGCATGTCGGTTTTGATCGTATATTATCTACATTCACAAATAGTTTGTCATCATAATCATCATCATCATCAAGTGCCCTGCCGCAAAGCGAAAAGTCAGAGGATCGGAGGCAGAGCGGAGGGTACGTGAGGGAACATAGATCTCAAGTAGGCTTGACAGGTAATCGGGGCTGCGTTATTGAGGCTGTTGTAGCACATGGTGTCTAGTTTGTACTGTATGCGCTTTGATACAGGGAGCCAGTGAAGTTGTGCCAGGAGAGGAGATATGTGGTCAGCTTTTTTCTTTTTGAGTACAAGACGTGCAGCATTGTTTTGAATGCGCTGTAGGATGTGAATGGTGGAGGCAGAAAGACCAGACAGGAGTGAATTGCGATAGTCAATGCGAGACATTATGAAGGACAGAACGAGTTTTGCAGTTGTTTCGACAGAGAGATACTTCCTGATCAGGCTTATACGATGGAGGTGATAGTAGCAAGATCTGGCAGTTTGAAAAACAAAGTTGTTCATGGAGAGGGTAGAGTCAAGGTAGACACCAAGGTTTTTAGCTGAATCAGAAATTGGGACTGATGTGTTACATAATGGGAGAGAAAGAGGAGGCAAAGAGAAAAAGGGATTACTTCTGTAATCTAACCACCAGAAACGAGAGGATTTCTTGTTTTTGACTGATTATTATGACTTCAAGAACAGGGGGCTTTTTGTTTTTGACTGATCATTATGACTTCAGGAAGGAGGGGATTTCTTGTTTTTGACTGATCATTATGACTTCAGGAAGGAGGGGATTTCTTGTATTTGACTGATTATTATGACTTCAAGAACGAGGGGGCTTTTTGTTTTTGACTGATCATTATGACTTCAGGAACGAGGGGATTTCTTGTTTTTGACTGATTATTATGACTTCAGGAAGGAGGGGATTTCTTGTTTTTGACTGATTATTATGACTTCAGGAAGGAGGGAATTTCTTGTTTTTGACTGATTATTATGACTTCAGGAAGGAGGGGATTTCTTGTTTTTGACTGATCATTATGACTTCAGGAAGGAGGGGATTTCTTGTTTTTGACTGATTATTATGACTTCAGGAAGGAGGGAATTTCTTGTTTTTGACTGATCATTATGACTTCAGGAAGGAGGGGATTTCTTGTTTTTGACTGATCATTATGACTTCAGGAAGGAGGGGATTTCTTGTTTTTGACTGATTATTATGACTTCAGGAAGGAGGGAATTTCTTGTTTTTGACTGATTATTATGACTTCAGGAAGGAGGGGATTTCTTGTTTTTGACTGATCATTATGACTTCAGGAACGAGGGGATTTCTTGTTTTTGACTGATCATTATGACTTCAGGAAGGAGGGGATTTCTTGTTTTTGACTGATTATTATGACTTCAGGAAGGAGGGGATTTCTTGTTTTTGACTGATTATTATGACTTCAGGAAGGAGGGGATTTCTTGTTTTTGACTGATTATTATGACTTCAGGAAGGAGGGGATTTCTTGTTTTTGACTGATCATTATGACTTCAGGAAGGAGGGGATTTCTTGTTTTTGACTGATCATTATGACTTCAAGAAGGAGGGGATTTCTTGTTTTTGACTGATTATTATGACTTCAAGAACGAGGGGATTTCTTGTTTTTTGACTGATTATTATGACTTCAGGAAGGAGGGAATTTCTTGTTTTTGACTGATCATTATGACTTCAGGAAGGAGGGGATTTCTTGTTTTTGACTGATTATTATGACTTCAGGAAGGAGGGGATTTCTTGTTTTTGACTGATTATTATGACTTCAGGAAGGAGGGGATTTCCTGTTTTTTGACTGATTATTATGACTTCAGGAAGGAGGGGATTTCTTGTTTTTGACTGATCATTATGACTTCAGGAAGGAGGGGATTTCTTGTTTTTTGACTGATTATTATGACTTCAGTAATCTAACCAACCACCAGGAACCTCACTACACACTAAACAAAAACAAAAACAAAAACAAAATCAGAAAAGGAAAAAAAAAAAAAAAAAACGAAACAAAAATCGGAAAAAAACAGTCGCCCACCTGTAGTAGACGCCTCTCTGACGACAAGACTCGGCAGGGCGCGTGTCGGTAGTCTTCTTCACGGTCGGCGTCTCCGACACGCTTGTAACTACATAGAGGAGGAGAGGGGACGGGGGGGGGGGGGAAAGAATAAAAGAAAAAAGTAAACAAAAAAGCCACAGACCTGAACACGCACCGCGGCACCGGGGACAGTCGCGGTCCATTTTTCACCGCGCATTGCGTCTTTTGTGAAGCGGGGAACACAACAAATCTGCGCAGTTTCAACCTCACACCCACCCCCGCCCCGGACCTCCCCGTCCCCCTCTCACCCTCCCGCGCCTTTCTTAAGGCACATCAACAAAGCGTTTCAACTCTCCCTCCGCCCTCCCTGCCCGTAACCCCCCTACCCCCTAACCCTCGCCCATTCAATTACTAAGCTGTTTGATTTTGTCGTGGTAAAGGTGTTACCTAGATCGTGGGTTCTCTCAGAGGGGGTGGGGTTTGGTGTGGTTGTGGGTGTGGGTGTTGGGTGTTGGGGGTTTGGGAGGTCTATCTTGTTCGATTCAAGTGCTTACTCCGTTCGGTCATTGTCTGGTTTATTTTCATTTTTTGAATTTTATTTGTTGTCTCTCTGTCTCTGTCTCTCTGTCTTTGTCTCTCTTTCTCTGTCTCTACTGTCTGTCTCCTCTGTCTCTCTATCTGTCTCTCTCTTGTCGTCTCTCTCCGTCCTGTCTGTCTCTCTCTCTTTCTCTCCTCACTCTCTTTCTCTCTTCTCTCTCTCTCTCTCTCTCTCTCTCTTTGTGTCTCTGTCTCGTCTCTGTCTGTCTCTCTGTCTCTCTGTCTCTCACTCACTCTCTGTCTCTCTCTGTCTCTCTCTGTCTGTCTCTGTCTCTCTTTATCTGTCTCTGTCTCTCTCTGGCTCTCTCTGTGCCTCTCTCTCTCTATCTGTCTGTCTGTCTGTCTCTCTGTCTGTCTCTGTCTCTCTGTCTGCCTATGTCTCTCTGTCTCTCTGTCCCTCTGTCCTCTCTCTCTCTCTCTCTCTGCCTCTCTCTCTCTATCTGTCTGTCTCTCTCTCTCTCTCTTTCTCTCTTTCTTTCTCTCTCTGTCTCTTTCTCCTCCCCCCCCCCTGTCTCTCTCTCTCTCTGTTTATGTGTGTGTGTGTGTGTGTCTGTGTGTGTGTCTGTGTGTTCTTTCTTAAAGGATATATGTGCTTGTGCGTGACGATTCCACACACACCCTCCCATCCCTTGAATGTTGCAATAGGGGTGCTTGGGTGCAAATTTGAGATGTCTTGAATAAAGCGTCCCCCGCCAGTCTGTGTGTCTGTGTGTCTGTGTGTCTGTGTGTGTGTGTGTGTGTGTGTGTGTGTGTGTGTGTGTGTGTGTGTGTGGTGTGTGTGTGTGTGTGTGTGTGTGTGTGAATGATCTTCTTGTGTTTGCCTCCATCAAGACTGTCTCGTTTGTTTTCTTTGCTGTACGTCCATGGAACTCTCAACATTCTTCTTAG
>JAPXFY010000030.1:44659988-44662488 GCA_030674185.1 Monoplex corrugatus | reverse complement strand
AAAAAAAAAACACACCGAGCTTCTTGCCCGTTACATCTTATCCTCCTGCCTGGTCTGTCTCTCCTCCACTTGCTTTATCTTAACCCTTTGACTCCCCCAACCCCCAACCCCCCCCACCCCGCACCCTGTCTACCAACTGCATAAACTTTAACCTCTTTGCACTCTACTCCTTACCCTATCCACCAGCTTCCTGCAAGAAGCTGGTAGGTTGGGGTGAGGCAATCGAAAGGTTTGTTTGGGTTTTTTGTTTTTTTTGTTTTTGTTTTTTTGTTTGTTGTTGTTGTGTTTGTTGTTTTTTTTGCTGTGTTAACATGTTTGACAATGCAGAATACCAGTGGACAAAGGTTGTTATTTGTTATTGTTGTTTAAAGCCCAGCCGACTGCGTAAATCCATATCAGGGCTACAACCGCTTCAACAGTTTTTAAAAAAAAGAAGAAAAAAAAACCCAAAAAATTAAGTACACATGTCAATGCATTCGCGCACATAATCTAAGGACATGCCCCCCCGGCGTTGACCATTCCGTCCAATTTATCACACAGAGGATTAAAAAAAAAAAACAACACCTGAAGACGAATTTAAACATACATAAGGACACCAAAACGTATGTAAAAACAGGCATAAATTACCTAAAATTGCTTCCTCATATATCACCTCCCTAGAGCCAAAAATGCACTTAATACATGTACCCAATTATCAAAGCAAAGTAAAAGACTTGTCGAACACATACAGGTGAATGGACCAGCAAGGCAGAAAATGATAGGACGAAATGACAGTAAGCAAAGGAACAAGGCAGAGAAACAAATAGAGTGACAAAGAGAGGGAAATTTCTAGCAGAGAATTTCCAGAAGGTGGGGATACTATTTACACAAAAGACCCCCCGGCATCCCCAAGGGGGAGTGGACAAAGGTGCCAGGAAAGCGAAAGGGTTAAGTCTTAAATCGCTTCCTTCTTTCTGCCCAGCAAGTTTACCTCCCTTTACTTTATGCGCAGGCAGTGAAAGCTTCGTGGTCCGTGGAGGACAGGAGAGATTTCTGTCTTATCATGATTTCACTGTAAGCTTTTGTGTCAGAGTGAGATCGGGGTGGGGCTGGGTGTTGGGTGGGGTGGGGGTGGTTGGGGTGTGGGGTGGGGGATGGAGAGGGGTGGGGTAGGGTAGGCTGGGGCGTGCGAAAGATGTAGCTGATGTAGTTAGGTTGGAGGAGGTGTAGGGGTCATTGGTGGTTGAGAGAATCCGACAAAAAGCATCGGTGTCTCACAATACAACTAAATTTTTTCAAGGCTTCTTATAGCAACATTCTTAAAGCTAGTCCTCGTATACTCTGAGAGTGGTAGGACTTTCATCATCATCATCACCATCAGGTGCCCTGCCGCACGGCGTTGGCGATCATGGACTTCCATCTGTCTCTATCTCTCGTTGCCCCGAGCATCTCCCCCACCCTCCTCGTCCCCAGCCACTCTGCAAGTCCGTCCAGCATTTTCTCCCTGGGTCTACCTGGTGCTCTCTTTCCCTCCAGCTTTCCCGTTGTGACCAGGTGCTCCAAATCCCCCTTCCTCATAAAATGGCCTATAAATGGACTTTACACTCAACAAAAGAAAAGAAAAGGTGTAAGGGTTAGGAGACTGGGGGTGGGTGGGGAGTATTTACAGGAAAGGGTAGAGGTAAGGGAGAATGTGGTGGATGGTGGGGGGTGGGGAGGTTTAAGGGGGGAGGTTTATTTGTGTGTGTGTGTGCGTGTGTGTGTTGAGGGGGGGGGGTTGTGAGTGTGCGTGGTGTGAGTGTGTTTGTATTTTGTTTGTGTGTGTTTTGTGTTTGTGTGTGTGTGTGTGTGTTGTGTGTTGTAATCGTGAGTGTGTGTGCGTACATGCACGTGTGAGTATGTGCGTGTGTATGCGGTGTGTGTGTGTGTGTGTGTGTGTGTGTGTGTGTGTGTGTGTTCTGTGTGTGTGTGGGGGGGGGGGGGGGTGCGCGTGTGTGTGTTGTTTGTGTCCTTGTATCTATGTACGTCTGTGTGTGTGTGTGTGTGTGTCTCTCTCTCTCCTCTCTCTCTCTCTCTCTCTCTTCCTTGCGCTCTCTCTCCCCCTCTCTCTCTCCCTCGCTCACTCTCACTCTCTGTCTCTCCCTCTCTCAGTCTCTGTTTCTGTCTGTCTCTCTCTGCCTAGCTCTCTCATGCATAATATCAACGTGCGCGCACGTGCTGACACGTGCTGCCCTATCTGACCTTTTATGTGCGCGTGACGTCGCGGTTTTATGCACGAGTGGTGTTGCGAGTGAAGCAAAATAAAACCAAAACAAAAGGAAACAAACAACAACAAAAAAACCTGTCTGCTTGTAAACGGGAGTTCTCGATCGTTATAAATAAATGAGTGTAGAAAAAAAATGTGTTAAAAAGATAAAGCGTAACAAAGACAGACACACAGACAAGCAAAACAAACAAACAGACAGACAGACAGACACACAGACAGACAGACAGTGAGAAACAGACGCAAACAAAACAGCAA
>JAPXFY010000030.1:44639988-44642488 GCA_030674185.1 Monoplex corrugatus | reverse complement strand
AATTTTGGCCCTTTTGTCAAGCATAAGATCACAAACACTAAGATATCTGGTATTTGTTTGTTTGTTTGTTTGTTTGTGATCTTACACGATTGACAAAAGCAGATGGCCGAAAATTTGCGCCTGTCTTGTCTTATTGCATTAAATACACGTTCTTAATCTACAGAGTCATTAAGAACCAGAAACACACACACAGACATACACACACACAAAGACACACACACACACACACACACACACACACACACACACAACACACACACACTCACTCACAAACACATACATAAACACACACATAGCACACAACACACACAAACACATACACATGAGCATGCACGCACACACACACACTCACATACATAAACACACACACACACACAACGCAACACACATACACACACACAACACACACACACAATAGCACACACACACACACACACACACACACACACACACACACACACACACACACACACACACACACACAACACACACACAAACCAACCGAAAAACCCAGATACAAGAACCTTTAACTAGTAACTGGACGAAGCAGCAGGGAAGTTTCAAGTCTTTTTCTCCTAATTTTTTGTATTGTATTTGGTGTTTGTTTGTTCGTTTTGTTTGTTTGTTTGTGATCTTACGTTCACGCTTGACAAAGGCCAGTTGGTCGACAATTTGCCGGACGGGCTTGTCTGGTTATATCAAATATCGCCTTCTGATTCTATTTTCGTGTTTTTTTCTGGTTCCTGCTTAGCTAAATATAACGAAACAAAAGACAGACACACATTTTCGGACATCTGGGCTTCTGTCAAAAACGTTTCCAAAAACGATGACAAGGAATAATAATTGTATGTACAGCACACAGTAGAATGAAAACAGCAGACAACTTCCCTTACGTTGAGTGGGGCAGGAGGAGTAAAACAAGACGGGTGTCTTGTGACGTAAAACGTGACGTCATACGAAAACTACGTAATGGTAGTAGTATTAAAAACGACGTACTAAGACAGAAGCTTAATATAAATAATACGAAATCTAAAAGTCAAAATGAACTGCCAGCGAGCGTTCAAGCAAACAGGAACCAGAAATTTTAAAAAAAAAAGGGGGGGGGGGGACTCACACACACACACACACACACACGCACGCACGCACGCACGCGCACACATACACACACACACACTCACACAACTCACTCACAACACAACAACACAAACAAACCACGAGCGTCAGCAACACACAAACACACAACAGAGTCCACACACACACACACAGTCACACACACAACCACGACACCACAACACACACACACACTCATCACACACACACACACACACACACGATCAGTCACACACACACACACACACACACAGTCAGTCACACACAAACACACACACACACACACACACACACACACACACACACACACACACACACGCCGCATACACAAATAGAATCAGAACACGTATTTAATTAACACTTTGACTCCCGCACTCTGTCCACCATCATCCTTCAATCGTCAACCATGCTAGAAAAGCAAAAACTTAACCCTTAGATTCCCTCACCCTGTGCATGCGAGAAAAGTAAAAACTTAACCCTTCGATTCCCTCACCCTCTCGATGCGAGAAAAGCAAAAAACTTAACCCTTTGATTCCCTCACCCTATCCACCAGCTTCCTGCAAGAAGCTGGTGATTGGGTGAAGGAATCAAAGGGTTAAGTTTTTTGCAGTTGGTGGATAGCGCGCGGGAGTCAAAGGGTTAAATTAATAATAACACAAAACGAGACAGACGCAAATTTTTTTCCGTCAACCTGACCTTTGTCAAGCGTATTGAGAAAGAGAACAAAGAGTAAAATGCACAACATTTAACATTAAAAAAAAAAAAATATAAAAAAAATTGAGAATTTCCCAAACCTGGCGTCGAAAAAAGAAAAAAAACAACAACAAAAAAGAGGCAGATGTCAAGTCGCTGTTTACATACACTACTGTAACACAAAATGATGGATAAACAAAGAAAATTTCACGTCTATCTACCGAACCCGAAATTTTGTTTATTAAGATCTTTCACAGTGAAAAGACATGAAATGACAGAATAGAACGAACAAACGAAATTACTGACGAAAAAAAAAAATAATAAAAATTTTTTTTTTTAAAAAAGGGAGAAAAATGATATACGGGCAAATGACAAAAATGAATAAACAGGCGAATAAACAAAAAGAATTTATACATGAATTTATCTTGAAAGTTGCAAGTTGAGTGCGAGTACAAGTACGATACATATTTTTTCTTATTCCACTTCCTTCCTCTCCCTCCACCCCTGCATCTCCCCCTCCCCCATTCCCATTTTTTTCTATTCTTCGTTTTTATTTCTTCTTCTTCATTGCTTGTTTGTTTGTTTGTCTTTCATTTTTAATGTTTTTCTTTTTTAACTCCACGCATAGAGAGACTAAGAGAAATAGATGGTGACTTGTGTCTGTGTGTCTATTGTGTGTGTGGTGTGTGTGTGTGTG
>JAPXFY010000030.1:44627488-44629988 GCA_030674185.1 Monoplex corrugatus | reverse complement strand
TAAGAGTGGTAGGACTTTAAAACTAACTCAACTCAACTCACTGTATGAAGGGGCCAGGCCAGCTCATGGGTTTATGTGCAGGCTTAATTAAGGCTTGTGCCATGATCACCATACATACACATGGCACCTGTGACGTTAGTGCATAAATATGGAATTCGTTCCCAGCTGGCAGAGACGTCATCTTGAGAAACTGAAACTGAAACTTGGGACTTTTAACCCTTTGACTCCTGCAGCCTGTCCAACATCATCCTTCTTTGTCAACCATGCTGGAAGTGCAAAAACTTAACCCTTTGACTCCCTCACCCTATCCACCAGCTTCCTGCAGGAAGCTGGTGGATAGGGTGAGGGAGTCAAAGGGTTAAGTTTTTGCAGTTGGTAGATAGATAGGGTGCAGGTGGCAAAGGGTTAAGAGTTTGTTCAAGTGGGGAATTCACCACACTCGGACAAGTCCATATGCGCTCCACCCAAAAATCTAACAGCAATTATCTGCCAGACTCCTTGTTGAGCCCCTGCACGAAACCTTTTTGTTTTTCTGCGCTGGCAAGGTCTTTAAATGGGCGGAGCGCACAGCACAATTATGGAGTTGTCTGAGCGTGGTACGAGGAGAAGAAAAGAACGGGCATTCAAGTCTCTAAGCTGACAAGACCAGAATGATGGAAACATGAAATTGCCATGTAAACAGACCAGTTTGTCATGTTGTCGGCTGCGTTTTATTATTGTTTTTCCTTTTCTATTTTGAGAGAGAAGGGGGAGAGGGAGAGAGAGGAGAGAGCGAGAGAGAGAGAGAGAGAGAGTGACAGACAGACAGACAGACAGAGAGCCAGGGAGGCACAGAGAGAGAGACAGAGACAGACAGACAGACAGAGAAACAGAGAGACCGAGAGAGACAGAGAGACCGAGAGAGACATAGAGGGACAGAGAGAGAGAGAGAGAGAGAGAGAGAGAGAGAGAGCCAGAGACAGACAGAGAGACAGACAGAAAGATAGGAACAGACACAGAGACAAACAGACAGAGAGACAAACAGACAGAGAGACAGACAGACAGAGACAGAGACAGAGACAGAGAGACAGAGACAGAGAGAGAGAGAAGTAAAAAAACAAGAAAGAAAAAAAAAAAGGTTAAAAAAACGAAAAACAAAAGGAGTTTTTTTAAAACAAAACCATCCCAGGGGAGAGGGTGGTAGAGAGTTCCATTTTAAGACGGATAATTCGAGCCGTTTCGCGTGCTTTCTGGTCGTACGCCGCGACGCCGAGATTATTTCCAGAAAGCAGAAGACTGGCATTTAACTGTGGGCAAAGCGTTGTGTACGCCAAGCGACCCGAGAGAAAATAGCCCTCAGTGTCAGAAGACTCAATTAGAGAGCATGCCACGCATGCACTCTGTCATGCTAATTTTGACTGATTGCTGGTTGGCTGTCCACGCCGTGTCAGCTCTTTGAGTCCTGTTACGAATCTGAAAAGAAAAAGGAAAAAAAAAAAAAAAAAAAAAAAAAAAAAAGAGCAATAACTAGAATGAATGATAATGCGTTGTTTGATGTAACAAACAAGAGCGAGAGGGGCATTTTTTTTTGTTTTGTTTTGTTTTGTTTGTTGTGTTTATGTGTTTGTTTGTTTGTTTGTTTTAAACCGTTGGCCTTTGCCAAGTGTCTACAAAAAAATAACTCAGAATAAATGCACAACCGTTGCACCCCTTGAACAGGATGATGGCATTTTGTAGAAAGCATTGTACTCTCTCTCTCTCTCTCTCTCTCTCTCTTCTTTCTTTGTCTCTGCTCTCTCTGTGTCTTCTGTCTCTCTTGTCTCTGTCTCTCTCTGTGTCTTCTCTGTCTCTGTCTTCTCTGTCTGTCTCTGTCTGTCTCTGTCTCTTCTGTCTGTCTCTCTGTCTCTCTGCCTGTCTTTCTAGTCTGTCTGTCTCTCTTTGTCTGTCTGTCTGTCCTCTCTCTCTCTCTGTCTGTCTCTCTCTGCCCTGTCTATCTGTCTGCTCTGTCTGTCTCTCTCTGTCTGTCTCTCTCTGTCTCTGTCTATTCTGTCTGTCTGTCTCTCGCTCTCTCTCTCTCTTCATTATCATGGTGAGAAATTCTACAACAGCAGTTTATGCCCAGATTTTATACATCATTTTGCGGTTGTTGCTGTTACTTTGATTGTTGTTTTTGTTTTTGATTTTTTTTTTTTTTTTTTTTTTTTTTCAGGGTGGGGAAGATTCAGCAACGAGGAAGAAGAGATAGGGCCTACGCCCATCATCGTCATATCGATATCCCCGAGAGTGAACGGCTAAACTGAAGTCTCCTCCCTCATCTACCGCATCATCAAGACTAGTCACCCCCCGTGGAAATGCCCGGGGGCTCTTTCAGTATAAATAGTATCCCCACCTTCTGGAAATTCTGTGCTAGGAATTTCCTCTTTTCTGTCACTCTCTTTGTTTCTTTTTTCCTCCTTTGCTTTCTGTCATTTCTTCCTATCATTTTTCTGCCTTGCTGGTCCATTCACCTGTATGCGTTCGA
>JAPXFY010000030.1:44609988-44622488 GCA_030674185.1 Monoplex corrugatus | reverse complement strand
ATGATTGTAGTCAGTTTTCACCTGTAATTCTTGTCCGTTTTCACCTATTATATTAGTCCGTTTTCACCCATGATTGTAGTCCGTTTTCACCCATTCTTTTTCATCCATGATTGTAGTCCGTTTTCACCCATGATTGTAGTCCGTTTTCACCCATTCTTTTTCACCCATGATTGTAGTCCGTTTTCACCCATGATTGTAGTCCGTTTTCACCCATTCTTTTTCATCCATGATTGTAGTCCGTTTTCACCCATGATTGTAGTCCGTTTTCACCCATTCTTTTTCACCCATGATTGCAGTCCGTTTTCACCCATTCTTTTTCACCCATGATTGTAGTCCGTTTTCACCCATTCTTTTTCATCCATGATTGTAGTCCGTTTTCACCCATGATTGTAGTCCGTTTTCACCCATTCTTTTTCACCCATGATTGCAGTCCGTTTTCACCCATGATTGTAGTCCGTTTTCACCCATGATTGTAGTCCGTTTTCACCTATAACCGTAATTATTTTTCACCTATAATTCTAATCGGTCTTCACTATGATTGTAGTCCGTTTTCACCTATAGTCGTAGTCCTTTTTCATCTATAATTGTACGTTTGCACTTATGATTGAAGTCGGTTTTCACTTATGATTGTAGTCCGTTTTCACCCATGTTTGTAATTCATTTTCACCTGTAATTGCAGTCCGTTTTCTCCTATAATTGATGTCCGTTTTCACCTATGATTGTAGTCCGTTTTCACTCATGTTTGTGATTCATTTTCACCTATGATTGTAGTCCGTTTTCTCTTATAATTGTTCTCCGTTTTCAGCTATGATTGTAGCCTGTTTTCACCCATGTTTGTACTTCGTTTTCAACTATAATTGTTGTCCGTTTTCACCCATGATTGTGGTACGTTTTCAACTATAATTGTTGTCCGTTTTCACCCATGATTGTGGTACGTTTTCAACTATAATTGTTGTCCGTTTTCACCCATGATTGTGGTACGTTTTCAACTATAATTGTTGTCCGTTTTCACCCATGATTGTGGTACGTTTTCAACTAGAATTGTTATCTGTTTTCATCTATGATTGTGGTCCATTTTCATCTACAATTGTTGTCCGTTTTCACAAATGTCTATAGTTCGTTTTCACCCATGTTTGTAGTTCATTTTCTCCTATAATTGTCCGTTTTCAGCCATGATTGTAGTCCGTTTTCACCTATAATCGTAGTCCGTTTTCACCTATAATCGTAGTCCGTTTTCACCTATGTTTATACTCCATTTTCCCCTATAATGGCTGTCCGTTGTCACCCATGATTTTCGCCCGTTCTCGCCCATGATTGTACTTCGTTGTCACCTATGATTTCGTCCGTTTTCACCCGTGATTTTACTCCGTTTTCATCTATAATTGTTGTCTGTTTCCACCTATAACCGTAATCATTTTCACCTATAATTGTTGTCGGCTTTACTATAATTGTAGTCGTTTTCACGTATAATTGTAGTCTGTTTTCACCCATGTTTGTAGTCCATTTTCACCTAAAATTGTAATCCGTTTTCTCCTATTATATTTGTCCGTTTATAGCCGTGATAGTAGTCCATTTTCACCCATGATTGTACTTCATTTTAACCTACAATTGTTGTCCGTTTTCAGTATGCTCGTAGTCTGTTTTCACCTATAATTGTTGACCGTTTTCACCCACGATTGTACTCCGTTTTCAATTGTAATTGTTGTCTGTTTTCACCCATGATTGTAGTCTATTTTCACCTATGATTGTAGTCCGTTTTACCCATATACATTTTTCTTAGTCCGTTTTACCATAATTTATCCGTTTTCACCCATAATTGTAGTCCGTTTTCACCTATGATTGTATTTCGTTTTCACCCATACTTTTTCATCCACGATTGCAGTCCGTTTTCACTTACAAAGTAATTGTTTTCACCGTGATTGCAATCAATTTTCACCCATCATTGTAGTTCTTTTTCAAGGGTTAAAACAATCATTAATGTATACATTTTGTAACTGCAAGACAAAAGTACGAATAGTAATGATAATAATAAGTATGATAATAATAATGATGATGATGATGATGATGATGATGATGATGATGATGATGATGATGATGATGATGATGATGATGATGATGATAATATAATAAAAAAATAGTAATGATGATGATGATGATGATGATGATAATGATGATGATGATGATGATGATGATGATGATGATGATGATAGTAATAATATAATAATAATAATGATAATGATAATAATAATAATAATAACAATAACAATAACAATTTACGAGGAGTGTTCTGAGCTTACGGTTTTTGTGCTTTGTATCTGCTTTTATGCTAGCTGAATGGGTAGCGCAAACTATGTTAGATTTGAGAGATTCAACAACATGGGAAATAATTTCTACGTGACTATCATGAGTTATGTCCTTTGGTTGAAATAATAATAATAATAATAATAATACAGCAATACGCTTCGTCATAGGTTGTTGTTTTTTCATTGTGAATATCATACCTTTTTTTTTTATCATGATCATTATTATCATTCTTGAAAGCCCAGCCGACCGCACAGAGCCATATCAGGCTATAACCATCTCAGAACATTTGCAACACCTCGCTGACCCTGACAAAGAACAAAAATGACCATCTGGATAAGAAAATCAAGTTCACATATCAATGCATTTGCTCACATCATTTTAATAAGAACACACCACTGGTGTTGACCATTCCGTCCAATTTATCACCAGGGGTGTGTGTGTGTGTGTGTGTGTGTGTGTGTGTGTGTGTGTGTGTGTGTGTGTGTGTGTGTGTGTGGTGTGTGTGTGTGTTGTTGTTGTGTGTGTGTGTGTGTGTGTGGTGGTGCGTGTGTGTGTGTGTGTGTGTGCTGCGTGTGTGTGTGTGTGTGCGGCGTGCGTGTGTGTGTGTGTGCTGGTGGTGTGTGTGTGTGTGTGTGTGTGTGTGTGTGCTGTGGGGTGTGTGTGTGTGTGTGTGTGTGTATGTGTGTGGGGTGTGTGTGTGTGTGTTGTGTGCGTGTGTGTGTGCGTGTGTGTGTGTGTGTGGTGTGTGTGTGAAAACAAAAACTGAACACAAATATAAACATAACTAAGGACACTAAAGCATAATTATATAAAAACTGCCCCAGAGAGATAGGTTGATTTCCCAGGTCCATCGCCTTGAAGGCCAATTAAGTCTTCTTGCCTTTCTGAAGTCTTGGTAAAAAAAAAATTGGGTAGCGCTGCACCGCGGCTACGCGCTCTCAAAGGGAAGAGCAGCCCGAGTTTCACATTGTAAATCTACTGTGACAAAAAAAAAAAAAAAGAATATGAATACTATCACAGGGGCCGCTTTCTTCTTGCGATAATACTATCATCATCATCATCATGTGCTCTGCCGCATGGCGTTGGCGATCATGGCCCTCCATATGTATCTATCCCTTGTCGCTGCAAGTACGTCTCCCACCCTCTCTGTCCTCAGCCACCCTGCGATAGTCCGTCCAATATTCTCTCCCTAGGTCTACCTGGTGTTATCTTTTTCCCTCCAGCTTTCCTGATGTGACCAGGTGCTCTAATTCCCCTTTCCTCATAAAATGGCCTATAAATGTTGCTTGTCTTTTCCTAATCTTCTTTAGTAATGATCTTCTTGTGTCTGCCTCCTTCAAGACTGTCTCGTTAGTTTTCTTTGCTGTCAATGAAGCTCTTTAACATTCTTCTTAGAAACCACATTTCAGTTGCCACAATTTTGTCCTGACCTTTCGGGCCAAGAGGATGTCAACTACTACAATCACAAAGGAGATATCAAACGCGTGGACTGCATAATACGCGAAAACCCACACCCACACCCACACCTACACCCACCACACCCACACCCACACCCACCACACCCACACCCACACCACACCCACACCCACACTCACACTCACCACACCCACCACACCCCAACCGATTTACTTTTAAAGCTGAAATAGAAATAGTCCTAGCTTTCCATTTTCGCTAGAATTATTCTCTTAGGAATTAGAGGGGGAAGCTCACGTTGGCACTATGTTTGCAGACATTCCTGCTGTATTTGAATAGGGACATATTGACAGACGAAGACGCCAGGGACAAGTCCATTGACTCATAAACTGCTGTAAAACCCTGTTACTCTATACAACCCTTTACAAGTCACTTTCTGCCTTGATCCCCTGTGTAAAAACAAAAAAACAAAAAAAACAAAAAACAAAAAAAAAACAGACCAGTCATCATGGTGTAGTGGTCAGCGCAACGGACTACCAACTGGAAGGTTGTGGGTTCGAATCCCCCCGTCAGTCCCTTCAAAAAATCATTGTGGGATTTTTCAGCTCCAGTGGCCTTCTTATCCAGTGTTGAGTGTTTCTTTGGGTTTGTTGGGAAGACTGGGACCACCACACACAGTCGAGTCTCATCCACTTCACGGATGCGTTATTGCGGGTGTTGTACAAATCTTCTGACCAACACCGCAGGTGTCTGTATCTTTCGGGGGGCCTGTCTGACGTCAGGATATATCATGATAGTAAGCGTAGAGTACTGCCCTGTCACGCAGTCTCAATCCTAGATGGAACTCCGTAGCATCATGATTATCATCGTCATCATCATCATCATCATCATCATCATCATCATCATCATCATCTCATTGTAAAAACTGTGCCAGCTTCTGTGACCAATTAAGTGAAGTAGAAAATGTGGGGGAAAAAACAGCAACAACAAAAAAGGTGAGGACACATGTAATCTCCCTAAGTGATATGATCCTAAAAACTGAAGAAAAATAATTTTTAAAAAAGAAGAAAAAAAATCACAACTTCTGTTTAAATTCTGTTGCATTTTAAATGAGACACACTCAGAAACTTCATTCCATGATGAAGTTTATGACAGCTGAAATCTGGCATTCTGTTTCAGCCTGCTACGGGGGTAGGGGGGGGGATGGGGGGTGGAACTGGCTTGTTACACTCACAGCCCATCTCAAAGCTCCTAGATCTAGTCAACGGCCATAGTCTACCACGTTGAAAACACCGGTTTTCGTCCGATCCCCAAAGTTTTTTTTAAGCAACGTCGAGCCCGGTTAGTACTTCATCCATTCATCCATCCAGTCGATCTGATCCAGATCGACATAGAACCAAAAAAAAAGCGTCGGTATCTCACAATGCTACTAACATTTTTAAAGGCTTCTTTGAGCAATGTCTTTTTGCTAGTCCTCGGATACTCTGAGAGTGGTAGGACTTTAAAATCTACAGAACAGAACAGAACAGAACAGAACAGAACAGAACAGAACAGAACAGAACAGAACAGAACAGAACAGAATACAGAACAGAACAGAACAGAACAGAACTTGAATGCGTGACCGACCGCCTGGGAATACCGGGTGCTGTTGTAACTTATGAAGTCCCCGTAGCGCAGTAGATAACGCGCTGGACTTCAAACTCAGAGGTCATAGGTTCGAATCCCGTCGGGGGATAATTTTTTTTTAAAAATGCAGGCTAGTTGGCAGAGCCATGGATGGACTCAAGATCTAATATCTTGAGTTCAATCCCAGCCCGCAACATTAAAAACTGACCTGTTCGCTGCCCATCTGAATGTTTCCATCATTCTGGTGGTGTCGGCTTAATGTTTCATAGGTCCCTCATCCCCCTTCCCCATTTCAAGACTTTGCCAGCAGATAGGGTTTTGCGCAGGCTTTGGAAGTCTGTCAGATAATTGCTGGCAGATTTGGGTGGAGCGCATATGGAGTTTTCCGAGTACAGTGAATCCCTCTTGAACAAACTACAAACTACAAATTACAAACTCAAAGCTCCAATCATTCTGCTGATGTTACCTTAAGTGTTCAACGGATCCTCCCTCCCACCCCCCACCCCCCACCCGCGATTTTCATTTCAATCTTGCCATTGCATAGGCTTTTGCGTAATCTCGTGGAACCTGCTTGATTATCATTCGTAGATTTGGATAGAGCGTTATATTATATGGGACTGCTCGACTGAGATGAATCCTTTTTATACATACTCATCAAGCTCACTTAGTGGTGAATACAAGAGTAATTCGCTTCACGAATAAACTGATAAGAGTTCCCTTTCTTTAAGCAATTTCTCTTCCGGAAGCAACAGCGTTCCAACTCTCAAACAACCGATTTTTGTTTCTGAATTTTTGTCACATGTTCAAAAGCACATATCAAGTGTCAAATTGAAAGGTGAGAGTATTACTACTGGTGAAAGGTCTTTCTCTTTTCAAGCTCCATCGATGTGGAACAGACTGCCAGACTCTCTCAGACATTCAGATTTCTCTTCTTTCAAGTCTAAACTTAAAACCCATCTATTTTCTCACAACTAGTCAATGCTGTGTAGGGGTACCACCTATGTCATAGCCGTCTAAGCCTTGTTTTGACATACTGTTTCAGGGTGTGTTTTCTATTGCATGTGTTTGTTGTATAATTGAACGTTGTGTGATTTGGTTTTGTAGCAATGCTTGAGATGAGTGAGTGTTGTGCTCGTAGGATTTGTTGGTTTCTGTAGTGGTGGTATTCGTAGTTGTTTGTGAGGTGTGTGGTTGTGTGTGTAGGAGAGGTGAATGCAGTATGTTTTTGTAAAGCGCTTAGAGAAATTATTTTGATTAAGCGCTATATAAGAAGCCATTATTATTATTATTATTATTATTGTAAAATCCTAATTGTGTGAGCTATTGAGGTTATAAATAAATCTACCAGATTTCCATATTTTAGACCACGGATACCCCTCGTGGGGATGCCAGGGGCTCTTTCAGAAAAAAAAAGTATCCCCACCTTCTGGAAATTCTGTGCTAGAAATTTCTTCTTTTCTGTCACTAACTTTTTTTCGTTTTTTCCTCCTTTGCTTTCTGTCATTTCTTCCAATCATTTTCTGCCTTGCTGGTCCATTCACCTGTATGTGTTCGATAAAGTCTTACGTACTTTCTCTTCGGATTGATAATTGGGTACATGCGTTAAGTTCATTTTTGGCTTTGAGGATATGAGATGTGCGGAAGCAGTTTTAGGTAATTTAGGCTTTTTTTTATATATGTTTTAATGTCCTTAGTTATGATTAAATTATTTGCATTCACGTTTGTTTTTTAAATCCCCATGTGCGATAAATAATTATTGGAAGGAATGGTCAACGGCAAGGGCATTTTCTTAGATTATGTGCGCGAATGCATTGATATGTGTACTTAATTTTTCTTTTCTTTTCTTTTTTTCCTGTTGAAGTATTGTTTGTGAATTGAAACAGTTATACCAAAGGAAATAAGAGGGAAGCAGGGAGAATTTTAAATATTAACTGAGTCACGGAGTCATCTTCCATGTAGAATTTCTCAAATCCAACACAGTTCGCTTCCCTTCCGGGCATACAGTTTATCTTATTTTTTATTTCATTTATCTTTTCAGAAGAGTTATGTTGCTTAGTTAATATTTAAAATTCTCCCTGCTTCCCTCTTATTTCCTTTGGTGTTCCATATATGCCTTGGAAGCAACCCTGTATATGTTCTGTCTTGTCTATATGTGTGTGTGTTTGGTCAGTTTAAGAATAAAAGACTGTGTCAATCTTGAACATGAGACCAATATATTGTATGAATTTCTCTCCTCCCTCGTGGTTGTGTGTGGGTGTAGTTGCAGGGTATAGGGGCAGACCTGGGCATTCCTTTTTTGAGGAATGTTTTGAGCTTGCAATTCTGTGCCTTGTGGCTGCGTCTATGCTAGCTGAATGGGTAGCGCAAACTGTGTTGGATTTGAGAAATTCTATATGGGAGATAACTCTGTGACTCTCAAGAGTTATGTTGCTTAGTTGAAACAGTTATAGCGCTGACATGGCTCTACGTAGTTGGCTGGGCTTTAAACAACAATAACAAGACAATAGATACAATACATTAGGTGTAAAAGCATGTGCTTACTTTTTGGCTTCCTAATCATCATGTGACCGTATCAACACTTGGAAGTTTCAGTGTTAGTTTCAGTTTCAGTTTCAGTTTCTCAAGATGATGTCTCCGCGCTCGGAACGAATTCCATACGCACTAACATCACAGGTGCCATTTGTTTGGTAATCATGGCACGCGTCTTACGTTCTGCCGAATCACTTGAAGAGAATAATAACAATAATAATGATGATAATTACAATATTTACATAGCGCAAAATCTTGATAGAAATCAAATCTAAGCGCTGAACATACACATACGCACGAATGCACACACACACACACACATGCACACACACACACACACACACATGGCTATAAATGGGGAAAAAGAAGAAAAGCAATGGAAAATTATAGAGAACATATTATACAAATATGTATTACAATGTGATTCCACACCGAGTGGAGACAGGCTGCAATGGGGGGGTTGAGTGAGGTCAGGATTTCATGCAGAGGAAAAAAGGTGAGTTCTGAGAGCGGAGTTGAAAGAGACAAAAGTAGGTTGCTGACGGACTGTGAGAGAGGAAAGTTTGTTCCAGGAGAGTGGACCAGAAACAGAGAAGGCTCGTGGACCATAGGTATTGAGCTCAGTGTGTGGAAAGCGAAAAGTCAGAGGATCGGAGGCAGAGCGGAGGGTACGTGAGGGAACATAGATCTCAAGTAGGCTTGACAGGTAATCGGGGGCTGCGTTATTGAGGCTTTTGTAGCAGAGAAAAGAGGAGGGGCCGTATTTGTTGGTATAAAACAGATATGAAGAGCAGGATAAATAATAGGATCAGTGTATGTTTCGATCGCTTCCCTTCCGAGCATACAGTTTATCTTATCTTTTATTTCATTTATTTTTTTTCCAGAAGAGCTGTTCATTAGGCTTAACATGCAAAACGAGTTATTTTGTCACTGAGTGATATGTTTTCACTATTTTGTGAGTAAAATGACGCTGTGTTTCTTTATATTCATTTGAAGAATTGTTATTATAATTATTGTTATTATTATTATTATTATTATTATTATTATTATTATTATTATCATTATTATTATTATCATTATTATTTATTAATTTATTATTATTAGTAGTAGTAGTAGCTAGTAGTATTGCTGTTGTTGTTATTATTATCATTATTATTATTATTATTGTTGTTGTTGTTGTTATCATTATTGTTATTATTATCATCAATATCATCATTTAATAGTAATAGTGTTATTTTTGTTGTGATTGTTATTATTGTTCCTATCATCATCATCATCAGGTAGACCCAGGGAGAAAATGCTAGACGGACTTGCGGAGTGGCTGAGGACGAGGAGGGTGGAGGAGATGCTTGGGGCGACAAGAGATAGAGACAGATGGAGGTCCATGATTGCCAACGCCATGCGGCAAGGCACCTGATGATGATGATCATCATCATCATCACCATCATCATCATCATTATTATTGCGGTTAGTGGATCGGGTGTGAGAGTCAAAAGGTCAAAGAAACATCAACAACAACAACAATAACAACAACAACAACAACAACTAGCCCTCACTGTCGCTTCTGAAAAAGAATTGTCAGTGTTTTGCAAAGTCAATGTGATGTGTTTATTTTTTTTTTTTTAATCTCACTATCACGATTTTCTGTTATTTTGTTTATTTATTTGATTACTTACTTACTTATTTATTTATCTGTTTATTTATTTATTTATTTATTCATTTATTCATTTATATATTCATTTATCTATCTATCATTTACTTATTTATTCATTCATTCATTTGTTTATTATTCATTCATGGTTTGTTTATGTTTATTTCATGTTATCTCATTTCTTTTATTTCATGTTATGTAATTTCTTTTTTTATTAATATATTTATATATGTATTTATTGATTGATTTATTTGTTCGCTTGTTTATCTATTTGTTTATTTAGTTGTTTATTTTATTTGGCTTTGGACTGATAAAATAAAAACTGGCCTTTGTTTATTTTATTTGGCTTTGGACTGATAAAATAAAAACTGGCCTGTTCGCTGACCATCTTAAACTCTCCAATCATTCTGGTGAGGGGGGGGGGGGGTCAGCTAAGTGTTTAAACCATTTGTTATTCCCCGGGCCCCTCTGGCATCCCTCCTCCATTCATTTTAAGACATACTGGGTTTTTGCGCAGGCTCAAGGCGTCTGCCAAATAACACAGATGGCAGACCGGCCGGAGAGCATATGCGATGAACCCCACTTGAGAAAACTGGAAACTTCATTTTTGATTGATTGATTGATATGGTTCAGTTTTTACGTCGACACTCACCTCATGTGATATGGCCGACGGGGGGTAACCATCTTATACTGACACCACCAGAACAACAATGATGTGGAACAGTGAGAAGGCCAAGTTTTAATGTAGCGCACCCCGGGGATTCGAACCCACTACCATTAGCATGTGAATCCGACGCTCAAACCAACTGAGCTACTGAGGCCGGCTGGAAACGTCAAACTTCTGAACTGCAATACATGGACCCAGAAGTTCACATCCCCCTTCCCTCTCCTCATGTGTATCTAGGTGTGTGTGTGTGTGTGTGTGTGTGTGTGTGTGTGTGGTGTGTGTGTGTGTGTGTTGTGTGTGTGTGTGTGTGTGGTGTGTGTGTGTGTGTGTTCGTTCGTTCCTTGATTTAACGTCTTTTCACTATAAGTGATATTAGACGGGTAAAAATGGCATGGAGGATGATATTTTTGGGGGGGGGGAGGGGACAGAGGGGAACAGAGTATGTGTATGTGTGTGTGTGTGTGGTGTGTGTGTGTGTGTGTGTGTGTGTGTGTGTGGTGTGTGTGAGTGTATGTGTGTGTATGTGTGTATGTGTGTGAGTGAATCAATGTGTGAGCGTGTGTGTGTATGACTGTGAGTATATCTTTTATATTAACTTAACAACAAATTGTTTATGATGATAACGTGTGCATGCACTCGCTCGTGCGCGAGTGTGTGTGTGTGCGTGCTTGTGTGTGTATGTGTGTGTGAGAATATTTGTGTGTGTGTGTGTGTGTGTGTGTGTGTGTGTGTGTGTGTGTGTGTGTGTGTGTGTGTGTGTGTGCGCGTGTGTGTGTGTATGTGTGTATGTGTGTGAAAGATTGCATTTATCAAATCATTCCTACATGATCCAAAAACAAGTGCGACTGCCCGCGCCCAAGCAAACAGGAACCAGAAGAACAAGCAAACCAAAGTGAACGCGGTATTCAACACAACAAGACAAGACAAGACAAGCGCAAATTTTCGGCCAACCGGCCTTTGTCAAGCGCGAATGCACGGTCACAAACAGACCACAAAGAACACCAAACAACGGATAATAAGAAGAGGACTAAAAACTTCCCTGCCGCCCGCCTCGTCCAGTGGCTAAAAAGGGACCAAATCATTCCTACATTATTTTGTCCTTTCTTATGATTACACTTTTTTGTGTGTGTGGACAAGTGTTACCACAACGTGTTTCTCATTTCACGTTACAATGTGTTGTTACTATTGATACAATTACGTTTACATTGCATTAATTAATGTACATATTCGACTGTGTTTATACGGAATTAATGTATGTATCCCACTCTGTTTATGCTGCGTTTAATTTAGGTATCTCGCTATGTTTGTACTGCCTTAATGTAAGTATGCGATTATGTTTATACTGCATTAAATTCATGTATGTATTCGTGTATGTTAATGCTGCATTAATATATGGACGGACGTGACAACCCTGGTCATATTCCATCCAATTTTTTTGTCTTTATATGCAGTGCCAACGAGCTCGCTCTGACATGGGATGTTAGCGATTTAACCTTTGGACTCCCGTGATGTAATCCCTCAACTGCAAAAAAAAAACCTTAACCCTTTGACTCCCTCACCCTGTCCATCAGCTTCCTGTAGGAGGAAGCTGGTGGATAGGGTGAGGGAGTCAAAGGATTAAGTTAGGTGAGGGAGTCGAAGGGTTAAGTTTTTAGCTTTGCTAGCCATATCATAGTTGACAATGCAGGATGCTGGTAGACAGTGTGCGGGAGTCAAAGGGTTTTTAACAAAACGAATTTGATATTACTTTCTTTCAGTTGTTGTTGTTGTTGTTTTTTCGTTCGTTCGTTCGTTCGTTCGTTCGTTCGATATTTCTTTTAACGTCTATTCACATAAGTGCTTTTAGACAACAACAAACAACAACAACAACAACAACAACAACAACAACAAACAACAACAGTAGGTGGGACTTAAAAGTATAAAACAATCGGGCTGAGTCAAAGAAAACGACCTAGATCTATGGGACTGTGCAGTAAAATGCCTAGCAATGTAGTTTTTCTTGTTGATGATGTGTTTGTTGTTGTTGTCGTTGTCGTTGTCGTTGTCGTTGTTGTTGTTGTTGTTGTTGTTGTTTGGCGGAGGGGAGGGAGGGAGGGGTGAATGAAGAATGGAATGACCTTGAGAGCACGTTTAAGTGTTCTACGTTGTCTGTTCCGATCTGTCGGTGACCGTGAAGATATATATTTCTGTTTCACGTCACATAGATGTTCATTCCTGTTAGATTTTTTTTACTGATTTTATTTGCTGTTATCCTTCAATGCCCCAATTTGGGTTAAAAGATCTATTAACCATTGAAACATAAGATTAAAA
>JAPXFY010000030.1:44594988-44604988 GCA_030674185.1 Monoplex corrugatus | reverse complement strand
ATCAATGATCTACCTGTGTTTGCCTCCATCAAGACTGTCTCGTTTGTTTTCTTTGCTGTCCATGGAACTCTCAACATTCTTCTTAGAAACCACATCTCGGCTGCCTCAATCTTGTTCTGGCTTTGTTCGCTGACTGTCCACGCCTCACAACCGTACAACAGGATTGGTTCTATATAACATCCACGATCTCTCTTCCTGCTGTTAATTGATAAGCATTCGTGTATATACGCATTCAAAATATCAAATATGCATGTTGAGGATTCCGAAACATCACATCAGTGTTCGGTGGCTTTTTACTATGGAAACAAGAAAATACCCAGCACACACATGCACACAACAGATGCAATTTCAATTTCAATTTCAATTTCGGTTTCTCAAGATGATGCCTCGCGCTCGGAACGAATTCCATATGCACTTACGTCACAGATGCCATGTGATGGAGAAGATCCAGAATGACCACGCGCAAGCCTTAAGCCTGCACATAAACCCACGAGCTGGCTAGGTCCTGAGGTCCTACCTAGCTAGTTCCATAAGCCTGAGGTCTTCGGGGAGTGAGGTGGCAGAGACCTCAACTTTTCCCGAGGCCAGCACCACGAGGCCGGCGCTTATCCCTTTTCCCTCGCTTCAAATTCATATTCATATTTTTTTTAGAAACCAAGTCTTCAGAAATGCAAGAAGGCTAATTGGTCTTCAAGGGGTTGGACCTGGGAAATCAACCTATCTTTCCAATGTTTTATACCAAGGCAACCGGGTAATGCCCTGATCTTCACGATTTTCAACTGCCGTGGGATCTTTAACGTGCGCAGCCAGAAGGCACACGGGTCCGACTCGTTATTCGTCCCCTTCAGAAGGACCTGACGTCCAGTTGGATTGTCCAGTCAAACTGAGGAGAAAAGTTGAGGCCTCTACGGGAAGCGAACCCTGGAACCTCGAGTTTAGTTATGGGCAGGCGCACGTCTGAACCATTCTGATGCAAAGTGTGCAACAATATAGCGGAGAGTGGTCAACTCACCCAAAGGCTTGAGTTCTCTGTCCTTTGCACAAAGTCCGATTATAGTGCTGTGCAGTGAGTCTAAATGAGGTTGGAGACTAGCGCTTTATAGAAATATGATATAATATAAATATAATATAATATAATATAATATAATATAATAATATATAATAATATAATATAATATAATATAATATAATATAATATAATATAATATAATATAAATATAATATGATACAATATGATATAAATATCATACAATATAATATGATATGGATATAAACGACAGCTGCAACATAACATAATATAAAGCAACAGAATTCAATATAATGAAAACACCAATATAAACAACAACAGCTGCAGTAACAATTCTGAGTTGAATAACACAAACATTTGTAATATTACTATTATCAAAATGCTTTTTCCTCCTCCTCCTCTTGATGTTCCTTTTCTCTCTTCTTTCCTCTTCTTCTTCTACTCCTTCTCGATCTCTTCTACTCTTCTTTCTCTTGTTCTCTTCTTCTTTCTCTTCTTTCTTCTTTTTCTTCTCTTCTTTTCCCATTCTTCTTCTTCTTCGATTCTTCTTCCTCCTTCTTCTTCTTCTTCTTCTTCTTCGCATTCTTCTTCTTCGCATTCTTCTTCTTCTTCGCATTCTTCTTCCTTCGCATTCTTCTTCTTTCGCATTCTTCTTTCGCATTCTTCTTCGCATTCTTCTTCTTCTTCGCATTCTTCTTCTTCTTCGCATTCTTCTTCTCTTCTTCTTCCTTCTTCTTCTTCTTCTTCGCATTCTTCTTCTTCTCGCATTCTTCTTTCGCATTCTTTCGCATTCTTCTTCTTCTTCTTCTTCTTCTTCTCTTCTTCTTCTTCTTCTTCTTCTTCTTCGCATTCTTCTTCTTCTTCGCATTCTTCTTCTTCTTCTTCTTCTCTTCTTCTTCTTCTTCTTCGCATTCTTCTTCTTCGCATTCTTCTTCTTCTTCTTCGCATTCTTCTTCTTCTTCTTCTTCGCATTCTTCTTCTTCTTCTTCGCATTCTTCTTCTTCTTCGCATTCTTCTTCGCATTCTTCTTCGCATTCTTCTTCGCATTCTTCTTCGCATTCTTCTTCTTCTCATTACTACAATTATGAGAAATGATCACGATGATGGGAGATACTATCAATCTTTGTTCTTCACGAATATCCATTATACATTTGTTTATTTCGTCGTATACGCTGGACATTGAACATAACTGATATGATTTTTTAATCGACTTTCAATACAATATTCATTTTAAGTAATAGATAATCGGAAAACGCAAACAAACAGAAAGTACTACAAATCTGAACACACACAATCACACACACACACACACACACACACACACACACACACACACACCACACACACTCAGAGAGAGAGAGAGAGAGAGAGTATGTTTTATTGTTATTTTTTTTTAAAGCCCAGCCGACTGCGTAGAGCCGTATCAGGGCTATAACCATTTCAGTGCACACACACACACACAAAAATTAAGTACACACATCAATGCATTTGCGCACATAATCTAAGGAGATGCCCCTGGCGTTGACCACTCCGTCCAATTTATCACATAGGGGATTTAAAAAATAATATCTGATTACAGATTTAAACATAACTAAGGACAATAAAACATATAAAAACAGGCCTAAATTACCTAGAATTGCTTCCGCATATCACACTTTCCTAGACCCCAAAATGCGCTAAATAGATGCACCTAATGCCAATCCTAAGAGAAAGTACGTAAGACTTTATCGAACACATACAGGTGAATAGACCGCAAGGCAGAAAATGATAGGAAGAAATGACAGAAAGCAAAGAAACAAGGCAGGAACAAAGAGAGTGACAGAAAAGAGGAAATTTCCAGCACAGAATTTCCAGAAGGTGGGGATACTATTTACACTGAAAGAGCCCCCGGCATCCCCACGGGGGAGGGGGGGATAGATATATAGACAGACAGACAGACAGACAGACAGAGACAGAGACAGAGATGAGCTAACGGACCACCGAAAAAGTCTAAAGAAGCAAACAAAGAAGAGCTAATGGACCACCGAAAAAGTCTAAAGGACCAAACAAACAAAGAAACAAATAAATAAATAAATAATAGATAGATAGATAAATAAATAAATAAATAAATAAATAAATAAATAAATAAATAAAAGAAGGAAAATGATCTGAGAGTCGAACCCCGGACCCCTGAGTTTCTAGGCACGGCACTTTTAACCAACCGAGTTAACTGGGGCCACAAAAGTGGCTCGCTCCAGGGTTGAACCCAAACCGCCGCGTTACACGCATACGCATAGCCCTCTGACCGACCAACCCGCCAACTGACCACCCCCCCCCCCCCCCCCCAAAGTAGTCTTTTTTTTTAAACAAATGAACAAATAACAACCCCTAGCTAACCAGCTAAATCCCAAATCAAACAGAATACTTCTTCTTTTTCTTCGTCTTCTTCTTCTTTGTTTGTTTGTTTGTTTGTTTGCTTGCTTTTTAATGAATGACCTAGTAACCTATTCGCTATCTAACCGGTCAATCCAAATTAACCCCCAAATTTTTTGTTGTTCAAATGAATAATAAATAACCAGGTAACCTACTGATCAGCTAACCAGCCGAATCAAACGAAATACTTTTTCTTTCTCTTCTTTTTTTTAACCAAGTAACTTATTCACTATTTAACCTGCCAAACCAAACCAACAATTTTTTTTAAATGAACGAATAACCAAATAACCTACCCACTATCTAACCAACCAAATCCCAAATCAAACAGAGTACTTCTTATTTTTCTTTTTTTCTTCTTCTTTTTTTTTTTTTAAGGAATGAACAAATAATCTAGTAATTTATTCACTATTTAATCGGCCAAACCCAAGCAACCAATTTTTGTTGTTGTTGAAATGAATAAATAACCAAATAACCTACCCACCAGCTAACCAGCCAAATCCCAAACCAAACATAATATTTCTTCTTTTTCTTCTTCTTCTTTTTCTTCTTCTTTTTCCTTTCTTTTTCTCACTTTATTATTTTTTGTTTAATTAACATATAACCTAGTAACCTATTCACTATCTAACCGGCCAAACCAAACTAACCAACAACAAAAAAGTGTTGTTGAAATGAATAAATAAACAAATAACTTACCCATTAGCTAACCAGCCAAATCCCAGACCAAACAGATTACGTCTTCTTCTTTATTTTTTTTTTCCTTTTCTTTTCTTTTTTTTTTAATGAATAAACAACCAAGTAATCTATTCATTATCTACCTGGCCAAACCAAACCAACCAAATTTTTTTTGCTGTTAAATGAATAAATAATCAAATAACCAATCCACCAGCTAACCAGCCAAATCCCAAAGCAAACAGAATAGTTTTCTTGTTCTTCTTTTTCTTTTTTCTGATCTTTTCTTTTTTTTTTTTTGTTGTTGTTTTTTTTTGAATGAATTGATAACCACATAATCTATTCATTATCTAACCAAACCAAACCAACCAAAAAATGTTGTTGTTGAAACAAATAAATAAATAACCAAGTAGCCTGCCAACCAGCTAACCAGCCACGTCAAACAAAATACTTCTTCTATTATTCCCTTTTTTTTATATTGAATAAATAACCAACTAACCTATTCACCTATCTAATTGACCAAATCAAACCCCACCCCCACAATTTTTGTGTGTGTGTTTCGTTTGTTATTGAAATGAATAAATAAATATCCAAGTAACCTACCCACCACTAACCAGCCAAATCAAAAGAATATTTTTTCTTCTTCTTCTTTTTCTCTTTCTTTTTTTTTCCCCCAATAAATAAATAACTAAGTAACCTATTCGCCTATGTAACCAGTCAAACCAAACCAACCAAAAACATTTGTTGTTTTTGCTAAAATGAATACATGAATAACCAAGTAATCTATCAACCAGCTAACCACCAAATCAAACAGAATACTTCTTCTTCTTCTTCTTGTTTTTCATTTTTTCTTCTTCTTTTCTTTTCTTTTTTGAATGAATGAATAAATAACCAAATAACCTATTCACCTACTTAACCTACCCAACCCAAACCAAACCAAACAAACCAAACCAAACCAACAATTTTATTTTTTTGAAACGAGTAAACAAATAACCAAGAGACCCATCAAACCAGCTAACTAACCAACACCCCCCCAAAAAAACCACAACAACCAACAACACACATACAATGACCAAATTAAATAAACAACCAAGGTGACCTACCTACCAGCCCCTCATTAACCCACCAAACCAAACGACAAAATAAAACAGTCCAACTGTAACTTCACCGTGGGAGTGCTTTTTTTTTACCAAAGAGAGCTCACTCTATAGCTTTCTGCCTGTTTGCCCAGCGCTATTGTTATAATTTCCCTTCCCGTAGCGGAGACATTTACGGGGGGCGGGGGGGGGGGGGGAGAGAGAGAGAGAGAGAGAGAGAGAGAGAGAGAGAGAGAGAGAGAGAGAAGAGAGTAATACAATACACGCTACTGTTGCGTTTTATGATTGATACGGTTATGTTACATTGCTGCACGTAAACCTTTTTGTATTGTATAAATTTTACGGACTACAAGTCAAGGCCCGCCGAATAATGAAATTATAATTATGATGCTTATTCATAACCGTTATAACTTTTGAAGGAGAAAAAAAAAAAAAAAAGGGGGGGGGGAACGAATTTATTAAGTTTTTTAATTAATGAAATTTCTCTTTTTACAAGGGAGGGGAGGGGGGAGATTTTATAAACATATATTTTTGTCTTTATTAATTCATCTAATTTGTTTAATTGATTTTTTTATTATCTAATCTATTTGTTTGTTGGTTGGTTGGGCTTCTATTTTATTTTCAATTTTATTTTTATATTTGTTTATTCATTTAATGGTTTTTATTATCCGTTTGCTCGTTTGCTGGTTGACATATTCCATTTTCAATTTATTTATTTATCTATTCGTTTGTTCATTTATTCGTTTATTTATTTGTTTGTCTATTTTTATCACAGTGGATTTATCTCGTGAAATTCGGGCTGCTCTTACGGGGTAGAGGAGAACGCGTCACCGCAGTGCTGCGCCACCCATTTTTTTTTTTTTTCTTCTTTTTTCTTTATGTAGATCTGTGTCTGTGTTTCTATTCAACCAACACAAGAGAATCTTGCCACAGAATCTTGCCACAAAAAAGAACTCTTTTGTTGCCCTAGGATCTTTAACGCGCGCTAACCGCGCGATGCACCCGGGGACCTCGATTGTATCAGTATGATACGAAAGACTAGACCAGCTACATAATTATAGACTATCACTTAAAAATCAAAGTGAGTGGAGAGGGTGGAGAGTGGGTGGGGGTGGGGTGGGGGTGGGGGTAGGGAGTGGGTGGTGGGTGATGGTAGTGGTGGACCAGATCCCTGACCTAGACTATCCGAGATGCGAACCTAGGCTTCTGGAGTCCTGGGCTGGCGATTTTTTTATTTTTATTAATTAAACCACTGGCTCGCTGCCTCCCTCCGCTTGGCTGTTGTTCGTTCATGGCTTGCTGCAGTTTTGGTGACCATGATTATGACGATGGTAACGACGACGACGACGACGACGACGATGATGATGATGATGATGATGATTGTGGTGATGATGATTGTGATGACGACGAGGACAATAATAGTAATTCTAACACAAATGATGATGATGATAATAATGACGATGATAATGATTATGATGACGACGACGACGACGACGATACTACTACATAATAATAACAATTATTATTATTATTATTATTATTACTATTATTATATTATTGTTACAGTTATTATTATTTTATTATTGTTATTATTAGTGTTATTACTATTACTGTTATTGTGATATATTATTATTATTATTATCATCATTATTATCATTACTATTATCATTATCAAATGATGCGTAATAATAAACCACTGCACCTCATCTCACAGGAGCTCCAAGCACTTCACAGAAGCTTTAAACGCCAAAAGCGGACATACGAACAGCAAATCCCCTTTATAGAATGGGACATATACCACACGAGACATCTACTTCCAGATGTTAATATTTTTGCAACAAGAACGGGAAAAAATACGATTATAATGATAATGAGAAAAAAGAAGAAGAAGAAGAAGAAGAAGAAGAAGAAGAAGAAGAAGAGAAGAAGAAGAAGAAGAAGAAGAAGAAGAAGAAGAAAGAAGAAGAAGAAGAAAGAAGAAGAAGTAAAGAAGAAGAAGAAGAAGAAGAGAGTAGAAGTAGAAGAAGAAGAAGAAGAAGAAGAAGAAGAAGAAGAAGAAGAAGAAGAAGAAGTAAATGATGATGATGATGTGATGATGATGTGATGATGATGATGATGATGACGACGACGACGACGACGACAACACCATCAACAACAACAACAACAACAATAATAATAATGACGATAATAACAATAATAATAATGATGATAATAATAATAATATAATAATAATAATAATAATAATAATAATAATAATATCATCATCATCATCATTCATATCATAATCAATAATAATAATAAATAATAATATAATAATAATAATAATATAATAATAATAATAAATAATATAATAAAGGGCATTTCTCTAAAACCATGTCCCTCTGATTGATCGATATTATTCATTATTCTTATTGTTGGTATTATTGTTGTATGTGTTGTTATTGTTATTGTTAATATTGTTGTTGTATGTTGTACGTTGTTGCTGTATATTACACAACTGCTGTCATTACATTTGAAAAGACGAGAAGCAGACGAACAAAGAAGCTTTATCTGAAGCTTACAACAACTGAGGTTAATGACGTCATGATAATGTACCTGCCATCATTGTTTTGTTGACGTTGATGATATTATACTTAATGACGATACTAATCTTGACAATAAGCATGACAACCGTCACATCACAAAGCAGTCAAAACTATAAAAAAAATATTAATGAGAAGAAGAAGAAGAAGAAGAAGAAGAAAGAAGAAGGAAAGAAAGAAAAGAAAGAAGAAGAAAGAAGAAGAAAGAAGAAGAAAAGAGAAGAAGAAGAAGAAAAAGAAGAAAAAAAGAAGAGAAGAGAAGAAAAAAAGAAGAAAGAAGAAAGAAAAGAAGAAAAGAAAGAAGAAAGAATGAATTAGCAATGATGATGATGATGATGATGATGATGATAACATTACAACAACAACAACAACAACAACAAGAATGATAAGAATAATAAAACAAGTTTATTGGTGTATTACAATAAAGATAATGATACTCATCATCATCGTAATAATGTTTTATTACCACTACTATTACTACTACTATACTACTACTACTACTATACTACTCTACTACTACTACTACTACTACTATACTACTACTTACTTGCTGCTACCGATGATAATGACAATGAGAAGAAAGAAGATGATGATGACGAAGAAGGAGACAAATATACTACATCGCTACAACACATTTTTCAAACCCCACAGGAAGAATAGTGAAAAAGAAAGGAAAAGAAGAAAAAATATTACAAGGCAGATAAAAAAGGACATGTCCTTTCATTAATTATTCAGTTTACTCTTTGTGTCTGTGTGTGACAGAGAGTGAGAGAGAGAGGAGAGAGAGAGAGAGGAGAGAGAGAGAGAGAGAGAGAGAGAGAGATGAGAAGAGAGAGAGAATATTAAGCAGAAGAGGAAGAAGAAAAAGAAGAAGAAGAAGAAGAAAATAAGAAGAGTGATAATCAACTTAATAATAATAATAACAACAATAATAATAGTAGTAATAATAATAATAACAACAACAACAATAATAATAATAATAATAATAATAATAGTAATGATGATGATGATAATGATAACAAAAATAATAATACTGAGAAGAAGCAGAAGAAGAAGAGGAACAACAACAAGATGATGATGATGATGATGATGATAATAACAATGATAATAATAATAACAACAATAATAATAATAATAATAATAATAATAATAATAATAATAATATAATAATAATGATAATAATAATAATAATAATGATAATAATGATAACAATAATAATAATAAATGATGATCATGATGATGATGATGTTAAGAACAACAATAAGAAGAATGGTAAGAAGAAGAACTATCGAATTTTATTTTTCATTCATTTTAACAAAAAGACACTGACACATGTCATAAGTAACAAAAGATCATTACTACTGCTTAATATCAACAACAGCAACAATAATAATGATAATGATAATTGCAACAGCAGCAGCAGCAACAACAACAATAATAATAATAATAATAATAATAATAATAATAATAATAATAATAATAATGATGATGATGATGATGATGATGATGATGGTGATGATGATGATGATGATGATGATGATGATGATGATGTATGATAATAATAATAATAATAATAATAATAATAATAATAACGTAATAATACGTGATTTAAAATTTTTTTTTTAGTACTATATCTATCTATTATCAATATATCTATCTTATCTATCTATCTATCTATCTATCTATCTTTCTGTCTATCTATCTATCTATCTATCTATCGATCTATCTGTCTATCTATCTATCTGTCTATCTATTTATCTATCTATCTACCTATCTATCTATCTATCTATTTATCTATCTATCTACCTATCTATCTATCTATCTATCTATCTACTATCTATCTATCTATTCTACCTATCTATCTATCTATCTATTTATCTATCTATCTTTCTGTCTATCTATCTATCTATCTATCGATCTATCTGTCTATCTATCTATCTGTCTATCTATTTATCTATCATGGGAGTACAACATTAATACGAATTACTCTTCTTTCTCAGTCTTGCTGCATTTCAAACAAAAGACCAAAGAGGTGTATTCATTAGCGAACTGCATAGCATAAGAACATTTTGTTTCAAACTTGCCTAAATCTTTGAGAGAAAGAATACGGACATATATTGCAAGCATACAACACAATTACAAATATATGTTAATAACAACACAGCAAAAACAACAACAACAACAACATAAGAACACCAACAACAACAACAAAA
>JAPXFY010000030.1:44589988-44592488 GCA_030674185.1 Monoplex corrugatus | reverse complement strand
AAGAAAAAAATGTATGCAGCACACTTTACATTATACAAACTACTTAACACGGATTTTCGCCCAACTCTCTCTCTCTTCTCTCACTTTCTCTCTCCATGTCTTTCTCTCTCACTTTCTATCTCCCCCTCCCTCACACACACACACACACACACACATATAGAGACAGAGAGAAGCATGAAAGAAAAAAAACATATTGAAGCACACTTTACATTATAAACACGGATTTTCACCCAATTCTCTCTCTCTCTCTCTCTCTCACCTCACTCACTCCCACAACCTCACACACACACACACACACAAAGCCACTTACCCACGATGGACATCCACGGGTAGAAGGAGGGTGGCTCACCCTCGGTGCCCGCCACTTTGGTACAAGGGCTCATGGTATCTGTCCGACCCTGACCCTGAGGGGGCAGACAGTTGGTCTGAACGTCGCTGCACCCGTCGCCGAAGCGCATACCCGCCATGTTCATATTCGGGTAGAAGGAGCTCCGATTCGGCTGGAGACCCATCCTGAAGTCGTGGTTCCGCTGCTGCAGAGCTTCCATCCTGCAGGCATCAGCGGCCTGGTAGGAATTCATGGCAGCCGCGTAGTAAGATCGGGGTGACCTGTAGTTGGATGTGGGGCAAATCTCCGGGATGTTCAGGAAGTGCTCCATGTACCCCGTGGCGGCGTTGACGTTGACGTTTTCGGCCGCTGCGGCCGCCGCGGCCGCATGATGCATGTCCTCGGCCCGAGCCCCCGGGCCCGTGTGCCCGTGGGTGCCCGGGTGGCGTAGAGGGAGATAGGAGCTCATACTCGAGAGATCTAGCGACGTAATGGTGACGGTTGGTGTGGGAACGACTCGAGACAAAAAAATATAGAAGTTAAGCTTGTCGGAGAGCTGAGATTTACAGCTCTCTCAGATTGTTCTGACTTGGGGGTAAGGAAAGACGACTCGACTTTCCAATGAGTCACTTGGTTGTCGCCTCGATCTTTAGATGTTTGGTAGATTTTTCCTGATAAAATTTTAGGAAAAAAAAATATCGACGGTGATACGGTGATAGAAATGTTAAATTGGATGCTTCGTCCTTGTGTACTTTTCGTCTTTTTTGTTTTGTTTTGTTTTTTCACCTCACGAAAACGGTACACAAAATTTTCAAAAATAGTTCGTCATTTCATTGGAAAAAACTGAAGTACAATTGTTTGTTTACGGGTTACTTTATTTTTCACATCTCTCAGGATTCAGTACACTCACTTCTCGAGAGGAAAGTACCTGACGTAACACATGAACGATAATTCCAGACGGTTTCAGGAAAATTAAGAATCAATAGTTATAGTTTGTTAGCGCTCACTTTGATCTGTGGGTGTGTAATTCGTTCCGCGTAACCAGCCACCAAACATGTGGGGGGAAAAATAAAAATAAAATATAAACCAGTGACAACAATTAAATACTGGCCGCGATTCTCTTCTGTTTCTGCCCTTGTTGTTGTGTGTTGTGTGTGTGTGTGTGTGTGTGTGTGTATGTAGTTTTCTGTTGAAACCTAGACACAATATTTGGGAGGAAAACAATAAAAAAAAAAAAAAAAAAACACCACCTAACTTCGGGTAGATTCAAGAAATTCAAATAACAGTTCTTTCCCAGTTTTGTCTTGATTTTCTCCTGATATGCGTTTGTTGCTTTCGGATAAAAAGCAGATCCACTCTAAAGAAATAGGTGTAGGTGGTTTTAAGAAATACAATTTACAACCTCTGATGTGTGGCTTTGTTGTGTGATTGACTGGAAAACAAAACACAAGCACTGGACACACAAGCAAACAAACAAACAAAAATTCACTGCCTTCAGAATATCACAATTCCGTAGTCACACTTGTGTTTCTGTTGTGTTTTTTTTTCTTCTTTTTTTTTTTCTTTCTCACTCTCTCTCCTTTTTTTTTTTTCTGCGGTGTCGTCGATTTTAAAAAAAATAAATTTTTTGTCCGCTTTGATAAAACTGAACACTAAGTTTCAATAAAAAAATCTGCTGATTTGAAAACGTGGAAGTTGTTCAGCCCAGTCTTTTTTTGTTGTTGTTGGTGGCGGTAGTGGGTTTGTTTGATTTTTTTTCAGCTTTCGGTAATTTTTCCCTCTGATGTAAACGAAACACAAACCTTGGAGAAAAGCTTAGAAGAAAAAATGATAACAATGGATTCAGAAAATAACTACTATCATAGGCCTATGTCACAGCCTGTGGATGAAGGCAATAATAATATAGTATGTCACAGTCTCTTGAATCTTTCCGATAAAACCAGGCAGAAGTCTTACAGAAAATCCAGTTCCAGACACGGAGATGAATTAATAGCCAAACGGATAGTTGCTTTCATCGTAATCAACTCAAAAGTGCTGATAACACAAACAGCTGCTTGTCATCAATCAATCAAAGTTTCCGGTAAATAGACACACGTGAAATAATGTTGCTCTTTTGTTTCGTTTTGTTTTTTTATTTTTGTTGTTGTTTTATTTTCTTTTTTTTTTTCTCTC
>JAPXFY010000030.1:44572488-44574988 GCA_030674185.1 Monoplex corrugatus | reverse complement strand
CACACGCATACACACACACTACGCATACAAACCCCATACACACACACACACACACCAACACACACATCACATACCATACACAACACACACCACACACAACACACACACACCATACAACACAATACACACACAACACAACACACACAACCAACAACAAACACACACACGCATACACAACAACACAACAACAACAACAACAACAACAACAACAACACACACACACAACACACACAACACCACAACACACACACACAACACACACACACACACACACCACACACACACACAACAACACAACACACACACACACACATACAAACACACACACACACACACAACACACACAACACACAAACACACACACACACACAAACACACGATACATTATACAATCAAATGAATGAATTTCTAGAGACAAATAACAACAGAAAAACATCAGTTCAAGGAAAATCTAAACAAAAGACGGCTGACGCGAGCCCTACCGCTAACAGACTTACCGCCACACGTGGCATTTTTGTGGCTTGAGCGAATATGGAATTGATCCAAGCGTTGTAACGCTACCTCTCTCACTAAACATGAAATATGACACCGAAATTCAGAGAAGGATAACGGTTGTAGGGACTGGGGGGCGAAGGTGTGTGTGTGTGTTGTGGGGGGGGGTGGTGGGGCGAGGGGGTTGGGGGTGGAGAAGGGGTGCAGAGAATGTGACAGGAGGTGGTGGTGGTGGTGGTGGGAGAGTGGGAGATGGGGGTGGGGGGAGAGGGAGAGGGGAGAGTTTTGGTGGAGATAATGGTTACCATGAGGCTTAAACTGACAGATCGAATAACTGGCCTCTGTTCTCTGTCAACGCAAGTCTGACTGTGTATGCTGTTGGCGGTTGTTGTTGGTGGTGGTGGTGGTGGTTGTTATTGTTGTTGTTGTTGAAGATGTTATTATCGTTTTTTTTTGTTTTGTTGTATTGTTGTTGTGTTTGTTTTGTTGTTGTTGTTGATGTTTTTTGTTGTTTGTTGTTGTTGTTGTTTTGTTGTTTTTTGTTGTTTTGTTGTTGTTGTTGTTTTGTTGTTGTGTTTTTGTTTTTTGTTGTTGTTTTGTTGTTGTTGTTTGATTGTTTGTTGTTGTTGTTTTGTTGTTGTTGTTTTGTTGTTGTTGGTTTTTGTTGTTGTTTTTTGTTTTGTTTGTTGTTGTTGTTGTTATTGTTGTTGTTGTTGTTTTGTTTTGTTTGTTGTTGTTTTGTTTGTTTTTGTGTTGTGTCGTTGTTGTTATTGTTGTTGTTTTCGTTGTTGTTTTTGATTTGTTTTGTTGTTTTGTGGTGGTTTTTTGAATCAGAATGACTGCCAGCGTTCAAGCAAACACGAACCAGAAACACACGCACACGCTCGCACGCAGCGCACACACACACACACACACACACACACACACACCACACACACACACACACACACACACACACACACACACATCGTCTAATATCACTCATAGTGAAAAGACGTTAAATCAAAGAACGAACGACACACACATGCACGTACACACTGACACTGGTACACATACATGTTCAACACAACACACACACACACACACACACACACACACACACACACACACACACACACACACACACACACACACACACACACACACACACACACACACACAAATAGAGAATCAGAGCGCGTGTTTTCAGGAAGACAAGCGCAACATTTCAGCCAACTAGCCATTGTCAAAGTCAAAACAAAAGACAAAAAAAGACAAGAAATGTACATTTAGCACAAAATCAGCGAAAATTTGCGCCTGTCTTGTTTTGTTATCTTGAATACACGTTTTCATTCTATTTTGTTTTGTTTTGTTTTGTATTGCTTTATTTCATTTTATTTTATTTCATTCTATTTTATTTTATTTTTATCTTATTTTATTTTATCTTATCTTAATTTTATCTTATCTTATTTTATCTTATTTCATTTCATTTTATTTCATTTTATTTTATTTCATTTTATTTCATTTTATTTCATTTTATTTCAGTTTATTTTATTTTATTTCATTTTATTTCATTTTATTTCAGTTTATTTTATTTTATTTTATTCTATTTTATTTTATTTTTATCTTATTTTATTTTATCTTATCTTAATTTTATCTTATCTTATTTTATCTTATTTCATTTCATTTTATTTCATTTTATTTTATTTCATTTTATTTCATTTTATTTCAGTTTATTTTATTTTATTCTATTTTATTTTATTTTATTTTATTTTATTTTATTCTATTTTATTTTATTTTATTTTATTCTATTTTTGTTTTATTTTATTTTGTTAATGATTGTTGATCTGTATCAAGCAAACGAATTTGAAATGTTTGAATTTTTGTTGTTGTTGCTGATATTTATTAAAACATACCTGACAATAAATGGAATCAAATCCAAAATGATTCTATTCTATGGTCAGTCCGGTATGGGTAAGGGGTGTGTGTGTGTGGGGTGGGGTGGGAGAGGCACAGGAGCAGGAGATGG
>JAPXFY010000030.1:44562488-44564988 GCA_030674185.1 Monoplex corrugatus | reverse complement strand
TATTGATTATGACGATTTCGCTGAAATAATTATATTAAGACGTTTTTGATGAAATAGATTATGAAGTTTTTACTGAAATAGATTATGACGTTTTTTCTGGTTTTTTTTTTCTTTCTTTCTTTCTTTCTTTCGTTCTTCCTTTCGTTCTTTCTTTCTTTCTTTCTCTCTTTCTTTCTTCTTTCTTTCTTTCTTTTTCTTTCTTTCTTTTTCTTTCTTTTTTCCATACTTTCTTCCTTTCTTTCTGACTTTCTTTCTTTCTTTACTTCCTTCCTTCCTTCTTTCCTTCCTTCCTTTCTTTCTTTCTTTGTTTCTTCTCGAACTCGTGCAGGTAGACTGAAAGAATTCGAGCTCTACCCCTGTGCCTACAACCAGGCGTAAAAATAACAAATGAACAACAACAAAAAATGAATAAATACATTAATAAATAAGTAAAATAAAACAAATAAACATATCAGTAAATAAAGAAATAGATAGATGAATAAACAATTACAAAATTGAATAGACGTAACAAACAAACAAAGAAATAAAAAATAGATTAATGAATCGATAAATAAATAGATAAATAAATAAACCAATAGATAGATAGATAGATAAATAAATAAATAAACAATGAATAAATAAATAGATAGATAGATAGATAGATAGAAAGATAGATAGATAGATAGATAAATAGATAGATAGATAGATAGATTAGATAAATAAATAGATAGATAGATAGATAGATAGATAGATAGATAGATAGATAGATAGATAGATAGATAAATAAACAAATAAACAAATAAATAAATAAACAAAATCTACATGATCACAAAGGCTGTCGGGCATTTCAAAAAACGTTGAAAGAGTTTCAACAGCAAGCAACACAGTAGCTGTCTCGATCCACAGCAATACAGCGAAACTGGCTTACGATAAGTAGACAGAACGCTTTGGAGCTGGTGCAAGAGGGGTTCTTCGCACTCCGACAATTACCATACGTGCTCCGTCCAAATCTGCCCTCATTCTATCTATCTGTCTATCTGTCTGTCTGTCTATCTATCTATCTATCTGTCCGTCTGTCTGTCTATCTATCTATCTACTTATCTTTCAAACTAACTACCTACCTATCTATCTATCTATCTATTTATTTATTTATCTGTCTATCTATCTATATATATATCTATCTATCTTTCTTTCTTTCTAACTACCTACCTACCTATCTATCTATCTATCTATCTATCTATCTATCTATCTATGTATCTAACTATCTATCAAAATGTCTATCTGTCTATCTATCTATCTATCTATCTACCTATCAATCTATCTATCTATCTATTTATCTTTGTAACTATGTAATAACAATAATAGCAATAACAATAACAATAACAATAAATTTTATTCAGTCTTTGCAGGCCATTTGGCCCATGTTGACAAGGAGGTTTACATTCAATCATAGCAAAGTTTTGGACAACATTTCCTGTTAAATAACACATAATGTACAATATCCTGTATTTTCAACATCTCAATTTTAAACTTTCTACAATATACATTGCAGTTTTGAATGCAAGATTTCCGTTAAGGTTTCTACATAGTAATTGAACTTTTAATGTGTTAGGAAAGCGACAATAATACACAGGAAGGTATTTATTTCGAAGGTGCAAGTACTTTGGGCAAACAAAAAGAAAATGTACAATGTCCTCAATGTGATTTCCACTGCATTGTTTGCATTCAGGGTGATTTCTTAAATAACCAAAACGGGGAATACCATTTAGATGTAATCTGTTACTTCTTAGCAGGCAAATGGCTCTTCTATGTGCTACTAAATCTAAACTTGTAATGTAGTTAGCTCTTATGATTTCTGGATGGTATAAACTGTAATCCTCTTCCTGAGATATGGAATCATGCCAAATTTGTTGTGACATATCTTTCAGCCTGTTTCTAAAGTCTTCTAGAAATAATGTACTATTTCCAGGGTTTTGCAATGCCCAGACCTGACCAAATCCACACTTGCATAGCAGAAGTCTTATTTCTGATGCCAAGTTCTTTCTGCCAGCTGAGTCGTGTGCATGCAGCATATTATAACACTGTTTGGGGTACCTGTTGCTCGGCATGTTAATAAGTCTGCACCAGTATTTGATGAGTCGAGTTTGAGTATCTATCAAAATAGGAAATCTTCCACATTCACCTAAAGCTACACCATTTTTCACATCCCTACCTACACCGAGTATCATTTTACATATCTTAACATGCACTTTTTCTATAACGTCATATTTCTGAAATCCCTAAATTTCTGAGCCATATAGTAGAATGGGCTTTATTTTAGTATCAAATATTTTGAAAACCATGTCCACTGGAAGTGTTTTAAATCTGAAATATAACCTTTTTATGCCTGCTACAGCTCTAAGAGCTTTACCAGAAAGAGCTTCTACATTCTTAGTCCATTTTAAAGTGGATGAAAAAATGACCCCTAAATAATTATAACAAGATTCAACCTTTATTTCTGCATTGTTTAAATGCCATTTTT
>JAPXFY010000030.1:44539988-44542488 GCA_030674185.1 Monoplex corrugatus | reverse complement strand
GTGTGTGTGTATGTGTGTGTGTGTGTGTGTGTGTGTGTGTGTGGTGCGTGCTTGCGTGTGTGTGTGTGTGTGTGTGTGTGTGTGTGTGTGTGTGTATGTGTGTGTGTGTGTGCGTGTGTGTCTGTGTGTGTGTGTGTTCGTGTGTTTGTGTGTGTGTGTGTGTGTGTGTGTGTGCACCCTGCTGATCTTCTGTTAAACTTGTGATCTGCCTGTCTGTCTGTCTGTCAATGTATGTCTGTTTGTGTGTTTGTGTTGTTCGTGTGTGTGTTCGAGGTGTGTGTGCTTTGTGCTTTGTGCTTTGTGCTTTGTGCTTTGTGCTTTGTGCTTTGTGTGTGTGTGTGTGTGTGTGTGTCCACGTGTGTGTGTGTGTGTGTGTGTGTGTGTTTGTTCGTGTGTGTGTCTGTGTGTGTGTTTGTAAGTATGTGTGTTCCTGTGTGTTCCTGTGTGTGTGTGTGTGTGTTCGTATTCGTGTGTGTGTGTGTGTGTGTGTGTGTGTGTGTGTGTGTGTGTGTGTGTGTGTGTGTGCGCGTGAGTGTGTACATGCGTGTATGTTCGGAAGTGTTTGTTTGTGTGTGTATGCGTGCCAGTGAGTGTGTATTTTTTTTAGAAACAAACAAAAACAAAAGTAAAAACATACAAGTATGTTATCAACTTCTTCGCATTTGCATAAAATACAAAATTAAATCTACAGAGAGAAGAAGAAGAAGAAGAAGAAGAAGAAGAAGAAGAAGAAGAGAAGAAGAAGAAGAAGAAGAAGAAGAAGAAGAAGAAGAAGAAGAAGAAGAAGAAGAAGAAGAAGAAGAAGAAGAAGAAAAGAAGAAGAAGAAGAAGAAGAAGAAGAAGAAGAAGAAGAAGAAGAAGAAGAAGAAGAAGAAGAAGAAGAAGAAGAAGAAGAAGAAGAACAAGAACAAGAACAAGAACAAGAACAAGAAGAAGAAGAAGAACAAGAACAAGAACAAGAAGAAGAAGAAGAAGAAGAAGAAGAAGAAGAAGAAGAAGAAGAAGAAGAAGAAGAAGAAGAAGAAGAAGAAGAAGAAGAAGAAGAAGAAGAAGAAGAAGAAGAAGAAGAAGAAGAAGAAGAAGAAGAAAGAACAAGAACAAGAAGAACAAGAAGAACAAGAACAAGAACAAGAAGAAAAGAACAACAAGAACAACAAGAACAAAAACAAAAAAAGAAAAAGGAAGAGGAGGAGACAAAGAAAGAAAGAAAGGAAAAAAGAAAGAAAGAAAAGAAAGAAAAGAAAAAAGAAAGTTGCAGAGACCTCCTTGGATCAAAGACTCCCATAAAACAGTCATGGCACAACAAAACCAGACAGCTTGTTATCGCAGACGATGAGCTCTCTCGAACCGAACCTCTTCCACTGAAGACCAGATCCCGGCGACAATGTAAACACCCGCGTTTTCAACGACCACATACCCCCTACCTTACCCACCCCCTAACACCCCCCCCCCATTGTACCCAGCTTGAAACGACTACACCCCCACGCCCACCAATTCCCCAACTGCCCCTCACCACTAGGCAGAAGCTGGGTAGGCGAGGTTGACGTGGTAGATAATGACACTGTTCTGTTTTGTTTTATGGAGATTTTAAGTCCTACCACTCTCAGAGTATATGAGGACTAGCTATAAGTATGTTGCTCAAAGAAGCCTTAAAAACATTCCGGGTTGCTTTGTGAGATACCGATATTGTCATCGGATTTTCTTAATATTGGATTATGGAGATTTTAAGTCCTACCACTCGCAGAGTATATGAGGACTAGCTATAAGTATGTTGCTCAAAGAAGCCTTAAAAACATTTTGGTTGCTTTGTGAGATACCGATACTGTCATCGGATTTTCTAAAATATTGGATTATGTAATGACAATGATAATGATATTTTATATTCCGATGATAGACGTTCTTTGGCTAGAAGCCTTCCCTCACCACCCACCACCACCACCACCACCCACCCACCCCCACCCCTCAATCTGGCTGTTGCTAATCTACATATCTCCGAAGATTGAAAAATATTGAAACAGACATACACTAATTAATCAATGATACAAGACTGCATATGTAACAAAATTCCAAGAGCAACAGCGTAAGTTTAATGTTTTAGAGACAATGATGATGACAATGATGATGACAATGATGATGACAATGATGATGACAATGATGATGACAATGATGATGACAATGATGATGACAATGATGATGACGACAATGATGATGACAATGATGATGACGATGATGATGACAATGATGATGACAATGATGATGACAATGATGATGACAATGGTGATGACAATGATGATGACAATGATGATGACAATGATGATGACAATGATGATGACAATGATGACGACAATGATGATGACAATGATGATGACAATGATGATGATGACAATATGATGACAATGATGATGACAATGATGATAATGACAATGATGATGACAATGATGATGACAATGATGATAATGACAATGATGATGACAATGATGATGACAATGATGATGACAAT
>JAPXFY010000030.1:44524988-44537488 GCA_030674185.1 Monoplex corrugatus | reverse complement strand
GAGAGAGAGAGAGACAGAGAGAGACAGACAGACAGACAAACAGACAGACAGAGACAGATACAGACACAGACACACAGACACACAGACAGAGCGAGACAGAGCGAGAGATACATATTCATTATTATATCCTGATGTTGTACATCCATTCATAATATATATTGATGTTATACATCCATTCATGATATATATTGATGTTATACATCCATTCATGATATATATTGATGTTATACATCCATTCATGATATATATTGATGTTATACATCCATTCATGATATATCTTGATGTTATACATCCATTCATGATATATATTGATATACATCCATTCATGATATATATTGATGTTATACATCCATTCATGATATATATTGATGTTATACATCCATTCATGATATATCTTGATGTTATACATCCATTCATGATATATCTTGATGTTATACATCCATTCATGATATATCTTGATGTTATACATCCATTCATGATATATATATTGATGTTATACATCCATTCATGATATATATTGATATACATCCATTCATGATATATATTGATGTTATACATCCATTCATGATATATATTGATATACATCCATTCATGATATATATTGATATACATCCATTCATGATATATATTGATATACATCCATTCATGATATATATTGATGTTATACATCCATTCATGATATATCTTGATGTTATACATCCACTCATAATATATCTTGATGTTGTATATCCATTCATAATATATAATGATGTTATACATCCATTCATGATATATCTTGATGTTATACATCCATTCATAATATATCTTGATGTTATACATCCATTCATGATATATCCTGATGTTATACATCTATTCATAATATATAATGATGTTATACATCCATTCATGATATATAATGATGTTATACATCCATTCATGATATATCCTGATGTTATACATCCATTCATGATATATCCTGATGTTATACATCCATTCATAATATATCCTGATGTTATACATTCATTCATAAATATAATGATGTTATACATCCATTCATAATATATAATGATGTTATACATCCATTCATATTATATAATGATGTTATACATCCATTCATAATATATCCTGACGTTATACATCCATTCATAATATATAATGATGTTATACATCCATTCATAATATATAATGATGTTATACATCCATTTATCATATATCCTGATGTTATACATCCATTCATAATATATCCTGATGTTGTACATCCATTCATAATATATATTGATGTTGTACATCCATTCATATATATCTTGATGTTGTACATCCATTCATAATATATCTTGATGTTGTACATCCATTCATAATATATCTTGATGTTGTACATCCATTCATAATATATTGATGTTGTACATCCATTCATAATATATCTTGATGTTATACATCCATTCATAATATATCTTGATGTTGTACATCCATTCATAATATATCCTGATGTTATACATCCATTCATAATATATAATGATGTTGTACATCCATTCATAATATATCTTGATGTTGTACATCCATTCATAATATATAATGATGTTGTACATCCATTCATAATATATAATGATGTTGTACATCCATTCATAATATATCTTGATGTTGTACATCCATTCATAATATATAATGATGTTGTACATCCATTCATAATATATCTTGATGTTGTACATCCATTCATAATATATCTTGATGTTGTACATCCATTCATAATATATCCTGATGTTATACATCCATTCATGATATATCCTGATGTTGTACATCCATTCATAATATATCTTGATGCTGTACATCCATTCATAATATATCTTGATGTTGTACATCCATTCATAATATATCTTGATGTTGTACGTACATCCATTCATAATATATCCTGATGTTGTACATCCATTCATAATATATCCTGATGTTATACATCGATTCATAATATATCCTGATGTTATACATCCATTCATAATATATAATGATGTTGTACATCCATTCATAATATATCCTGTGTTAAACATCCATTCATGATATATCCTGATGTTGTACATCCATTCAATATATATCCTGATGTTATACATCCATTCATAATATATCCTGATGTTATACATCCATTCATAATATACATATTGATGTTATACATCCATTCATAATATATCCTGATGTTATACATCCATTCATGATATATAATGATGTTATACATCCATTCATGATATATAATGATGTTATACATCCATTCATAATATATCCTGATGTTGTACATCCATTCATAATATATCCTGATGTTGTACATCCATTCATAATATATAATGACGTTATACATCCATTCATGATATATAATGATGTTATACATCCATTCATAATATATAATGATGTTGTACATCCATTCATGATATATCTTGATGTTATATATCCATTCATAATATATAATGATGTTATATATCCATTCATGATATATAATGATGTTATATATCCATTCATAATATATCTTGATGTTATACATCCATTCATGATATATCTTGATGTTATACATCCATTCAAGATATATAATGATGTTATATATCCATTCATGATATATAATGATGTTATATATCCATTCATAATATATAATGATGTTATGCATCCATTCATGATATATCTTGATGTTATACATCCATTCATGATATATAATGATGTTATACATCCATTCATAATATATCTTGATGTTATACATCCATTCATAATATATATTGATGTTATACATCCATTCATAATATATAATGATGTTATACATCCATTCATAATATATAATGATGTTATACATCCATATACATCCTGACGCCAACTAGGCCCGAGAGACACAGACATATATATCTGAAAATGATTTAGCCTACCAAACACGCAACCTCTACGAAAACGTTTCTGACCACAAAACAACAACAAGAACAACAACAAGAACAACAACAACAACAACAACAACAAATGCACACACACACAAAAAATGAAGAAAAAAGCCATAGCAGAATATATTGCAAAACTGACATGGAAATTTTAAACTATGAAAACGAAATGGTTGCCACACTACATCATCAATTAAAACTGAAACTTCAGTGTTGTTCAGTGTTGATCAAAATGTAAAAAACGGATAGATTATTTGTTCTTATAATAGTGCTTGCAAGGCCATTTATCTATAAATGAAAAGTAGACACAAGTGTTCCGAATGTACATGCTTTTCAAATAATCCTAAATCAGAGATTCAAAATTGAACAGTATAATGCCAAAAACAAACTGTCATTTGTCCAATTTTAATGCTCAGTAGAACAATTATATTCCAATATTCTTACTGTAGAAACGATTTTCTTCATGACATGCGTTTAAATCTTGATGTACACAATAAAGCCATCATTGACTAGAATATTATCATAATGTTTTGTGTATTATAGGTTTCTTGTATGTGAACAATACTTCTTTTATATGTATAAATTGATATCATTTCTGTCATCACATTCTTTGTTGATGCTTGACTATCGTACAGCAAAAAGGTCAAATTAAAAGAAAAACAAATTCATAAAAATGTTGACATGTGCTAAGATCTTGATGTTCATTTTCAAACTTCCAATGTATAAACTATCAATATGTATATTCTGTATTATGTATGGAGTTCATATGTCAACATTATCTTTTCATATGTGTATAATGTTTTGTTATTTTTTGTTACCACATTGTGTGTTTGATGTCCATTTGTTATGAACCAAAACATGAATAAAAAAAAGTTTATTATAAAGAAAAAAAAACGACTGAAACTTGATTATCTTTGTTCTGTAATACATAATTATTGTCATATTGTCAATAGACATGTGTGAAAAAATAAAAAAAGATAAAACAAATAAACAAACAAACATCAAGTCTGAATTTTCTCTCTGTCGTCGTGGTGTAGTGGTTAACACAAAGGATAACAACCTACTGGAAGGTTGTGGGTTCAATTCCCAGTCAGTCCCTTCAAAAATGATTTGTCGGATTTTTCGGTCCCAACTGGTCCCTTCTTAGAGCTGAGCATGCTATGGGCTCAATGGAAAGACTGGGACCACACAGTCGGGTGTCATCCACTTCATGAGGGTGTTGCTGAAATGTTTTTAATATCACGGCAGGTGTCTGTATCTCTCGGGTCCGGTTGACGTTAGGATAAGATATTAAGCGAAAGGGACAGCACTGTTACTCAGTTCCAATCCTAGACGGAATTCCGGAGCATCATGGTTATCATCGTCGTCGTCATCGTCATCATCATCATCATCATCATCATCATCATCATCGTCGTCGTCGTCGTCTTCATCGTCGTCATCTTCATCATCATCATCATAGCATTGTAAAAATTGTTCCAGTTTCTATGGCCATTAATGTGGCATAGACGTACCCCCCACCCTCCCCCCAAAAAAAGTGGGGTGGGCGGGGTGGGGAGATGAACACAAACGAAATTGCCAAGTGTGATTTAACCTAAAAAAAAATAGTTGAGTTTATAATGACTTACCATTGTGTGCATCGGTTTATGGATTTATGTTTATTTGGTTGTGAACTACGCTTTATACAAATGGTTATATAATTCTATAATAAAAAAAAAAGTCAATATCATTTGTGTGCTTGTTTGTTTGTTGTTGTGTGTGGTGTATGTTGTGTGTTTGTGTGTGTGTTGGTGTGTGTGTGTTGTGTGTTGTGTTGGTGTGTATGTGTGTGTGTGTGTTATGTGTTGGTGTGTGCTGTTGTTGATGTGTGTGTGTGTGTTTGTGTGTGTATGTGTGTATGTTTGTGTATTAGTGTGTTTGCGTCTTGCGTGCGTGTGTGTGTGTGTGTGTGTGTGTGGTGCGCGCGCGCGTTATTTCCAGAAAAGTGAAACGTTTTTAAAGTCTTAAATTTGAAAATTTAACGACGCTTTCATGGACAGTGTTGTATTATTTGTAGTTGTGTTTTCACGTACCACTTCTCCCCCAAAAAAACAAACAAACAAACAAACAAAACAAAAACAAAACAAAAGAAACATAAAAAGAAAAACAAACAAAAAAACATTAAAAGGCGAAAAAACCAAAAAAACCCAAGAATCTTCCTCTGAACAGATGGGTGGAGAAGAAGAAGAAAGAGAAGAAAGAAGGAAAGCGATGGACAAACTTTCCCAACTCGTTTACATCGGCGCCAAGGACGTCTGAGAAAATTGTTTAGGAGGGGTGTGGTTTATGGTACAAACGTGTCTGTTTCTGAGCCTCTCCATGTTTCCGCAGACATTTTGCTTTTGGCTAGAAGAGAAAGAGGAGAGGCAGGAAGCCAAAAGAACGTAATGGTGTTATGAAAAATAAAGAACTAGGTCTAACCCCCAAGGGTTGCGTTTTTTTTAAGAATAGTACCTGCACGGACGTGTCTTCAACTCTCTAAACAGAGGTGTTTTGCCTTGAAATGATAAGACCAACCAACTGACTACAAGATATAAGATACAAGAATTTATTTAGCCCAGAGCATAACAATAAGAAATTGTTTTGGCATTCGCATTAAAATACGTACAGGAACAAGAACGCATAAACAAATGTACACTTATACTCTTTACTCTCTCTCACTCTCTCTTTCACCCCTCTCTCATCCTCTCCCTCCCCTCATCTCTCTCCCCTTCCCTCTTTGTCGAACACAATATCAAAGATAATGACTAATTCTAAAAACGAACGGTTAAAAAAGCACATCATAAGAGTCAGATGCCTTGGTTAGGACTTTTAACAATGGACAAAAAGGGCAATACTCATTGAAAAACAACATTGGTAGTAAAGAAAAATTTGATTAAAGATGCAATGCGATATGCACTTAAAATCAAAATGAGTTAAATACAATAAAATGAGTATGTAGATCTAAGAGGACAAGGTTAAACTTTTTAAGTCAGCAGACAGAAACACATATACAAGCAACCGATTAAAAAAAAATCACATTCTCGGGTAAGGAGGATCACAGTAAGAGATTAACCATCCCATCAACCGATTAAACAAAGCAAATAACCAGAAGAAAAAGAATAACTGAACAAAGAAGACAGACCTCTCGCCTCACTGAAAAAAAAAAAAACAATATATATAAAACACCAACCGATTAAACAAAGTAAATAAACAGAAGAAAATCAATAACTAAACAAAGAAGACATCCTCGCCTCCCTAAAAAAAACAAACAAAAGAAAAAAAAAAAGAAAACATTTTGTTTGCTCTTTTTTTGTTTGTTTGTTTGTTTGTGTCATTACCACATTGTAAAGTAAATAACTCTGACTCTTTTTCGTTTAAGGGTCGACGCCATGACCAACATTTCACAGTGATGTCGTTTCGGGGTGAGAGCAAAAAGCACAACATTGAAGACAAGTTGATAAGTTTAAATATCTGGGGACAGTCATCTCCTCAGACGGCAGATGCACTCTAAGAAGAGCCAGCAGAATCGGCCAAGCTAACAAACAGCATTCAAGAAAAGTTGGTTTAGCTGTCAACCGACTTTCCGCCTCAACTATTTGGGCCATAACAAACATACTTGAGGGATAGGAGTTAGACATTTATACAGTTAGTTAGATTGCTGGGAAATCAACCTATCTCTCCAATGTTTTATACCAAGACAGCCAGGCAATGCCTTGTTCTTCACGATTTTCAACTGCTGTGGGTTGTTTAGCGTGCGCAGCCAGAAGGCACACGAGTCCGACTCGTTTTTTCTCTCCCGAAGGACTAGACGTTCAGTTCGAATTTCTGGTCAAACTGAGGAGAAAAGTCGAGGCCTCTACGGGAAGCGAACCCTGGAACAACGAGTTAAGTTATTGGCAAGCGAACGTCTGAACCATTCTGCCACACTTCTCCCTGCCTTACTTTTAGGGATCACTTCAAAAGCATGTTCTGCCGATACGTCAGGTTGTTAGATTTTGGGTGTGAACGGTAGGTTGTTCTACCGAGACGTCAGGTAGTTAGACTTTGGGTGTGAGCGGTAGGCTGGACTTTTGGGGATAGAGGTGGGTTAAACTTTTGAAATATAAGCTAGGTTAAATTCTAAGGGTTGAAGGGTTAGATACAGTTTGGGTGATTACTCTTATTATTATTTTTGTTGAAAGCCCAGCCGACCGTGGAGAGCCATATCAGGGTTATAATAGTTTCAAAACATATCAATATTTCAACAGAAAAAAAAGAAAAGGAAATTAAGTAATGTATGAATACATTCGCGCACATAATCTAAGGAGATGCTCCTAGCGTTAACCACTCCGTCCAATTGATCGCACAGGAGATTTAAAAAACACACCTGAATACAAACTTAACATAACTGAGGACACTAACATGCATAAAAACAGGCCTAAGTTACCTAAAACTGCTTTCGCATATCTCATTTCCCAAGAGCCAAAAATGCACATGATAAATGTAAGCAATTATCAATCCTAAGAAAAAGTACGTAAGACTTTATCGAACACATCCACGTCAATGCACCAGCAAGGCAGTAAAATGACAGGAAGAAATGACAGAAAGCAAAGGAATAAGGAAGAAACAAAGACATTGACAGAAAAGATGAAATTTCCATCGCAGAATTCCAGAAGATAGGGATACTAGTTTATACTGAAAGAGCCCCCGGCATCCCTCGGGGTATTTTGGGAAATAGAAGTAGTATACTTAGATTTTGGAGACAAGGGATAAATCAGTTCTATTTTCGGGTGAAGGAATAAGCTAAATTTGGATCAGGATAGAGATATGTTAGATTTTGGAGATAAGCGATCAGTTAGAATTTTGAGGAAACAGAGTTTATTAGATTTTTGAACTTATGGAGTGAGTAGGCTAGCTTTTAGGAAGTTAGGAGTAAGTTAGAGTGGTGTGAAGAGGTTAGTTAAACAATGGGATTTGAGGGGATCAGTTAGTTAGATTTGAGGGATGAAAATTTGTTGAATATACTTGAGGGTCAGGGATAAGTTAGAACATGGAGACACAGGTTAGTTAGGTTTAAGGGGTGTGGGTCAGTTAGATTACGATTGATTAGGGTAAGCTACTATCTCTGTCTCTGTCTCTGTTTTTTCTCTGTCTGTTCTGTCTTCTGCTTCTCTGTCTCAGTCTCTCTCTTTCTCCGTCTCTTTTGTCTTTCTGTCTGTCTGTCTGTCTCTGTCCATCCGTCCCACTGTCTGCCTGCCTGTCTGTCTGTTTCTGTCTCTGTTGTCTCTGTCTGTCTGTCTGTCTCTGTCGTCTCTGTTCTCTCTTCTCTCTCTCTCACTCACTCTCTCTTCTCTCTCTCTCTCTCTCTCTTTCTAGAGTCCACGGAAGTTGGAGTATGCAGCCTGTGCAGGAACACAGTTTGCCTGCAGAGTGTGCCCCAGCCCACCAGAACGACGGGTATCACCACCCCTGGACCAGTAATGGAATGCCTAAACGCAGGTCAAACATCTCGCGGCAACAAAAAAGAGTTGTCGCTGCACTGCTAAAATTCTGCAGAAAATAAATATATTTTTCACAAGTACATAGAAATACACACATACAGAAAATCAAAACAGGTACAAATATTAGTGGCTACACTCTGCGGAGACCTGTTCCTTCCCCGGAGAGCCAATCTGAATTTCCCATACGGTAAAAACCATTGTGACAATAACAAAAATGATAATAACAACAGCAACAGCAACAACAAAAACAATGATAAAAACAACAACAACAAAAAACAACAATAATTATCATTGTTATAATGATTATGATTGTAATAATAATAAATATAAATACAACAACAACAACATTAATAACAATAATAACAACAACAATAACAATACTAATAATAATAAAAACAATAATAATAATAATATGATGATAATGATGATGATGATGAGATGATGATGATGATGATTATAATACTAAGTAATTATGTACGATGATGATGACGATGATGACGACGATGATGATAATGATAATGTAATAATAATAATAAAATAATATAATAATATAATGAATAATAATAATAATATGATGATGATAAATTTAAATAATAATAACAATAATAACAATAATAATAATATAATAATTATGAACAGAGCTTTGAGATAAACATCACAGACAAGATGAAGAAACAGTGGTTGTCATTAAAGTGGTCCCAACAAGTTTAAAAAAAAGTATAACAGGTCGCTTTTTTCTTTTATTGTTGTTTAAAGCCCAGCCGACTGCGCAGAGCCATATCAGGGCTATAACCGCTTGAAAAAACACAAAACTTCAATAGGAAAAAAAAAAAAAAAAAAAAGAGAAAATTAAGTACACATATCAATGCATTCGCGCATATAATCTAAGGACATGCCCCCGGCGTAGGACCATTCCGTTCATTTATCGCACCGGGAGATTTAAAAAAAACACACCTGAATACAAATATAAGCATACATAAGGACACCAAAACATATATAAAAACAGACATGAATTACCTAAAATTGCTTCCGCATATCTCACTTTCTTAGAGCCAAAAATGCACTGAATACATACATGTACCCAAATATCAATCCGAAGAGAAAGCACGTAAGACTTTATCGAAAAAATACAGGTGAATGGACCATTAAGGCAGAAAATAAGTAGAAATGACAGAAAGCAAGGCAACAAGGCAGAAACAAAGAGAGTGACAGAAAAGAGGAAATTCCTAGCACAGAATTTCCAGAAAGTGGGGATACTATTTATACTGAAAGAGCCCCCGGCAACCTTACGGAGGTGTTAGTCTTACAAATAATTATTTGATTGAAGAAAATTGCTGATTAAGCAGATGGTTTAGAAGCCACTTACGGGTGAGCTCAGGGATATGAATGTATGTTGGAGCCAATTAGTATTGGTGTGTTCTTGGAAAAATCTCTTTTTGGTCGATTTGAAACAATCTTTCTTTTAGAAAAGGGAGAAGATTGAGAGAAAAAAAGACAGTAAAACAAACAAATTAAACAAAGTTTTGTGATATTAACCAAAGGACATAACTATTGAGAGTCACGTAGGAATTATCTCCCATGTTGTGGAACTTCTCAAATCTAAGATAGTTTGCGCTACCCATTCAGCTAGCATAGAAGCAGATACAAAGCACAAAAACCGTAAGCTCAGAACACTCCTCAAACTTTGTGACAAAAATTACAATAAAACTAGATAGACAAAGAAGCAGTGGATTTATTTAAAAGTGGGCACAACAAGTTTGAGAAAAAAAAAAAGTAAGTACGAGTGTGTTTTTGTAAACATCTCTTTGGTCGATTTGAATCAATCTTTCTTTAAATGAAAAAAAAGAAGAGAAAGTTAGAAAAAAAGAGAGGCAATACACTAAAAGAAATACCTTAAACAACGCTTTGCGCAAACATCACAGACTAGACAAACAAAACAACAACAACAACAAGAACCACAACAGCAACAACAACGATACCACAACAACAATAACAACCATCACTAGTTTTCAGTTGAAAGTGATTCCAAGTTTCAAAGAAAAGTTAGCTCGGGGTGTGTTCATGCAAACATTTCTTTGGTTGAATTGATTTCCTTTTTACAGAAAAATTAGAAAGATTGAAAAAAAACAAAACAAAACAAAACAAAACAAAACATGAAAGAAAAAAGGAATGAAATACACTAAAACAAAACCAAAAATCAAAACCCTGCTTTTTGTGACAAACATCATTGACTTAGACAAAAAAAAGAAAACAGTTTTCTTTTATTAAAAGTAGTTCCAGAACTGAGAAAAGTTCCCTTAACGCGGGTGTGTCCTCGCGTGCATCCCTTTGGCAAAAGACTGTTGGACCAAATTCGCATAGCACGTGGCACCATCCTAACCTTCTGATGAAGTCGTATGACAAGAAACCATTTTACAGAATTAAAAGGCAGGAAAAACAAAACATTAGTTATAATGAAGGAGCCATGATTAACGTGAGCATTTCGTGTGCCGTTTTATCTTTCTCAGTTGTTCGCAGCCTTCAGCTTTTACAAGTTTGAGTCAGATGATTTTTGAGTGTTGTGCTTTTTTTTTTTTTTTTAATCTTTTCTTTTTTTAAATTTTCTGTTTCTTTTGTTTTTGAGAAAAAGGTTCTTTTTGGTACAAATTCATGTAAATGGATTTTCCAGACTCGAGAAGTGGAATTTGCTCTCGGCATGCGATTGTAAACAATGATTTCCTCTCAAAGGCGACAGAGCAAAGAATCTGACTGCTTCGGCTTCCTCGCTTCTCAAATCTGCTTGCCTTAGACAAACCCGCATGACTTCTCATCTTCTCTCTCTCTCTCTCTCTCTCTCGTCTCTCTCTCTCTGTCTCTGTCTCTGTCTCTTTCTTTCTGTCTCTGTCTCTCTCTCTCTCGTTTTTGCACCTCTCTCGCTGTCTCTGTCTCTCTCTGTCTCTGTCTCTTCTCTGTCTTTCTGTCTTTCTGACTCTCTCGCTTCTACATCTCTCTCTGTCTCTGTCTGTCTCTCTTTGTCTCTGTTGTCTGTCTGTCTGTCTGTCTCTCTCTCTCGCCCGTTCTCTCACTCGCTCGTCCCTCTCTCTCTCTCTTCTCACTCTCTCGCTTCTACATCTCTCTTTCTCTCTCTTCTACATCTCTCTCTCCCCCCCTCCTCTGTGTGTGTGTGTGTGTGTGTGTGTGTGTGTGTGTGTGTGTGTGTGTGTGTGTGTGTTGTGGTGGATGTGTGGTGTGTGTGCATCTGTCTGTCTTTGTCTCTTTCTCTCTCTCTTTTTCATCTTTGTCTCTCTGTCTCTCTCCTCCTGTGTGCCTCTCTCTGTCTCTCTCTCTCAGTCTCTGTCTGTCTGTCTGTTTGTCTGTCTCTCAGTCTCTTCTGTCTGTCTGTCTGTCTGTTTGTCTCAATTTCTCTTTCTCCCTCTCGCTTTTATATCTTTACCTCTGGCCCCTGTTTTCCCCATGTTTCCTGTCCTCTCCCCCCCCCTCTCTCTTTCGACGTTCTCTCCCTCCCCTCTCTCTTTCATTCTCTCTCTCTCTCGCTATTGCACCTCTCTCTCTCTCTCTTGCTTTTGCACCTCTTTCGCTGTCTCTGTCTCTCTCTGCCTCTCTCTCTTTCGACTTTCTCTCCCTCTATATCAACCTCACATCTGTTACTTTTCATCCCCTCTCTCTTTCATTCTCTCTTTCTCTTCTCTCTCTTCTCTCTCTGTCTCTCTTTCTCTCTGTCTCTCTGTGTCTCTCTCTGTCTCTCTCTTCTCTCTCTGTTCTCTCTTTCTCTCTCTCTCTCTCTCTGTGTCTCTCTTTCTCTCTCTCTCTTTGTGTCTCTCTCTGTCTCTCTCTCTCTCTCTCTCTCTTCTCTCTCTCTCTCTCTCTCTGTGTGTCTCTCTCTCTGTCTCTCTCTGTCTCTCTGTCTCTCTCTGTCTCTCTCTGTCTCTGTCTCTTTCTCTCTCTGCCCCCCTCTCTCTTTAGGAGAAGAGTGGCAGAATGGTTCAGACGTTTACCTGCCAGTAACTAAACTCGAGGTTCCAGGGTTCGCTCCCCCTGTACAGGTCTCGACTTTTCTCCTCCGTTTGACCGAAAAAATTGAACTGAACGTCTAGTTCCTTCAGAAGGGGACGAAAAACGAGTCGGA
>JAPXFY010000030.1:44509988-44514988 GCA_030674185.1 Monoplex corrugatus | reverse complement strand
GTGTGTGTGTGTGTGTGTGTGTGTAGTGTGTGTGTGTGTGTGTGTGGTGTGTGTGTGTAGGTGTGTGTGTAGTGTGTGTGTGTGTGTGTGTGTGTAGTGAGTATGTGTGTGTAGTGTGTAGTGTGTAGTGTGTGTGTGTGTGTGTGTGTGTGTGTGTGTGGTGTATAGTGTGCGCGCGTGCGTGTGTGTGTGGGTGTGTACGTGCGTGTGCACGTGTTCGTGCTATCTGATTCACACACACAATGCCTGCAGATTGCATGCTAGATTACGCATCGGCCAGGCGTGAACTCTCTTCTGTGGATCCTATCAAGATGTCCCAAGTCCTCCACTATGAAATCAGTCGCCTTTGAAAGGGAGTGTCGACAGTTCATGGTAGAAATCTTTATATAAGCAGAATACTTTTCATAACAACCCAAGCGACTTGATTCCAGACAGTATTCCAGCATGGTACCCGGAGAACTGTCTGATTTCAGACTAAAGAGAAACACACGTAATACCCCCCCACCCCCCACCCCAAAAAAAAAGAAAAAAAAAAGAAATGAGAACACGTAATTAACCGGCGAAACAAGACAGACAAATTTTCGGCCAACTGGCCTTTGTCAAGCGTATACAAAGACACGAAGACAACAAATTCACTAACTGTAGGAGCATTCCCCCCCCCCCCTCCCTGGGAGTGCCGGGGGCTCTTTCAGTATAAATAGTATGCCCACTTTCTGGAAATGCTGTGCTAGAAATTTCCTCTTTTCTGTCACTCTCTTTGTTTCTGCTTTGTTCCTTTGCTTTCTGTCATTTCTTCCTGTCATTTTCTGCCTTGGTGGTCCATTCACCTGTATGTGTTCGATAAAGTCTTACGTACATTCTCTTGGGACTGATAATTGGGTACATGTTTTAAATGTGTATTTTTGTCTCTAGGGAAATAAAATATACGGAAGAAATTTTAGGCAATTTTGGCCTTGTTTTTTATGTATATATATATACATTATATATATATATTATTATTATTATTATTATGCTTTAGAGTCCTTAGTTATGTTTGAATTTATATTCAGGTTTGTTTTCTAAATCCCCGGTGCGATAAATTGAAACATGAGTGGTCAACGCCAGGGGCATCTCCTTGGCTTTTGTGCGCAAGTGCATTGATATGTGTACTTAATACTCTGTTCCTTTTTTTTTTTTCCTGTTGCAGTATTGTGTGTGTATTGAAATGGTTATAGCCATGATATGGCTGTATGGGATGTTTATAAATCAACAGCGAACATCACCCCCCCCCCCCCCCCCCGCACAAACAACATCTGCGAGAGCTGGAACAACATGTTTCCACAACCTGGTTGTGACATTACCATCTGACAATCTGGAGTACCTTTGACTGGCTCAAAAAACAAACAAACAAACAAACAAATAAAAAACAAACAAACAAACAAACAAACAAACAAACAAACAAACAAACAAAAAACAAAAAAAACAACAACAACAACAAAAAACCGAGGAAGCCACTGTCCATACTCTCCTCCAGCAGGACGCTGTTATTGTTGTTATTGTTGTTATTGTTGTTATTGTTGTTAAAAGCCCAGCCGACTGCGTAGAGCCATATCAGGGCTATAACCGCTTCAAAACGTACAAAACTTCAACAGGAAAAACAAAAGAAAGAAAATTAAGTACAAATACTCAAGGCATTCGCACACATAATCTGAGGACATACCCCCGGCGTTGACCACTCCGTCCAATTTATCGCACGGGGGAGATTTTAAAAAAAACACACCTGAATACAAATATGACCATACACAAGGACACCAAAACATGTATAAAAACAGGCATAAATTACCTAAAACTGCTTCAGCATATCTCACCTCCCTAGAGCCAAAATACACTTAATACACGTACCCAATTACCAATCCTAAGAAAAAGTACATAAGACTTTATCGAACACATACAGGTGAATGGACCATTAAGGCAGAAAATGATAGGTAGAAATGACAGAAGCAAAGGAACAAGGCAGAAACAAAGTGAGTGAAAGGAAGGATGATGTCTTTGAGCCCCGTCTCATTGGCCCCCGTCTCTTTGGCCCCCGTCTCTTTGGGTCCCCGTGTCTTGAGGAAAAGGAAATTCTAGCACAGATTTCCAGAAGGTGGGGGGGGGATTCTATTTATACTGAAAGAGCCCCCGGCATCCCCACGGGGGAACTGCATGCAGGACGTTGTGGGCAAGCAGCCAAACAAGAGTGTCATGACACGCTATATTCGGATGCTGGAGCGGCTGAGAAATGCGCCTGTCTTGTCTTGTTGTATTAAATACACGTTCTTATTCTTTTTTCGTTTTTTTTATTTTTTAAATTTTTTTTTTATTTTGTGTTCCTGTTTGCTTAAACGCGTACAATCACACTTGTTTTGGATTGAGAAATCTTTGCTTAGCATGGCGTGAAGACACAAGGACGTTTTTTCTCTTTTTTTGTTTTTGTTTTTTCAAACTTGTTTTAAATTCGTTTTTCACAAAACACAAATAAAGACAATGATTGCTGAACATTATTACGACATTAAAATGGACAAAACTGAACAAGATTTATGTTAAAATAGATCGAGCGAAACTCATATACATACGTCATATCTACTAGTCTGTTATATGTTTTTTAAATTAAACAATATAAAGTCATTTGATTTATACAGTTTTAGATTTCGGTTGTTGTTCAACAGGTCTTCTGCTAAGAGTGACTGTAAAATTCATGCATATAGAATCTTAGCATATATTTTAAACTTTAGGTCTGACGGAAATGATCTTGCTTCGGTAATACTTTTATCATTAAGTTTTGCTGAAAATGAACACAAATAAATTTAAAACAAACAAACAAACAAACAAACAAACAAACAAACAAATGATCACCAATGAACGAACGAATGAACGAACGAACGAACAAACAGACAGACAGACAGACAGACAGACGGACAGACAGACAGACAAACAAACTAACAGATAGACAGATAGACAGACAAACAAACAAACAAACTAACAAACAAACCAATGAACACTTGAAACTGTCCATTGATGAACGTTAACCTTGTCTGTCCAGCTGACCACTTTAGTCAACAGATGACCTGAGGCCAAGTAAGTTACTACCTATTTGTTTATTTATTTGTTTATTTATTTTCATCACTTATTTATTTATTCATTTGTTTGTTTATTAACTTATCTATTTATTTATTTACATGTATTCATGTATTTATTTACTTATTCATTTATTATTTATCAACAAATTAATCAATTCAGTGATTGATTGATTGATTGATTTATCTATTTATTTATTTATTTATTTACTTGTTGATCGGCGTCAGTCCATGGTGAATTATTCCGAGAGTGGAGACGCCACCATAACAGACTGAAACTGAAGCTGACCATCCCACGTTATGCACATGTTTCATTGATACTATTTTCAAACTGTTCAGCTCGGCTCTCTAACATGTTACTAACACCAAGGACATTCAGTTTGCAATCCCAGTAGTGAAGAGTGGGCTAAGGCTCATGCTTTCAGCTTTACAAAAAAAAAAAAAAAAAAAAAAAAAAAAAAAAGAAAGATGCATAAGAATTATCACACAAAGGTAATTTTGTCCAACTGCTGTTAGTGTTACTGTTATTTTTTGTTTAAAGCCCAGCCGACTGCGTAGAGCCATATCAGGGCTATAACCATTTCAAAACGTACTACATAAACAAGGGGGAAAAAAAAAAAAAGAAAATTAAGTACGCATATCAAAAGCATTCACGCACATAATCTAAGAAAAATTGCCCCTGGCGTTGACCACTCCGTCCAATGTATCATACAGGGGTTTTAGGAAACATACCTGAATACGAATGTAACATAACTAAGAACATCAGAGCTTATATTAAAAACCGGTCTAAATTACTTAACATTGCTTCTGCATATCTCATTTCCCTAGAGCCAAAATTGCACTTGATACGTGTACCCTATTATCAATCCTAGGGAAAGTACAGAAGACTCTCTGGAACACATACAGGTGAATGGACCAGCAAGGCAGAAAATGATAGGAAGAAATGACATAAAGCAAAGGAACAAGGCAGAAACAAAAAGAGAGAGACAGAATAGATGAAATTTCTAGCACAGAATTTCCGGAAGGTGGGGATACTATTTATACTGAAAGAGCCCCCGGTATCCCCACGAGGGAAGTGGGGATTCTCAATTGCTGAAAGGGGAAAAAAAATAACACTGTTTGCATACCTACATTGAATTTAAAGTGATCTTAGAAAGGACGAATGGGAATAATCTATCAATTGTTAGGAATATACTTGCAGAACTTTGCTTCTATTATTGTTTCCAAAAGCAGCTGACACAATGATAAGTATAAAAAAAAATCAGAAACGAACTACAAAATCCTAAACAGCATTTCAGTCAACCAACCAATTAACCAACCAACCAACCAATCGACTAACCAGGCTACCAACCAACGAACAAACAAACAAACAAACAAACAATAATAATAATAAAAAAAAAGCAAGAATTCTCCTAACCAGCCAGCCAACCAACCAAATAAACAAACAATACAAATAAAAAGCAAGGTTCCACCTGACCAGCCAACCAACCAACCAAACAAACAAATAAACAACGAAAATAAAAAAAGCAAGGTTTCTCCTAACCAGTCCAGCCAGCCAGCCGACCAACCAACCAACCAATCAAAACCAACCAACCAACCAACCAACCAACCAACCAACCAACACCAAACCAACCAACCAACCAACCAAACCAACCAACCAACCAACCAACCAACCAACCAACCAACCAACCAACCAACCAACCAACCAACCAACCAAACCAACCAACCAACCAACCAACCAACCAACCAACCAACCAACCAACCAACCAACCACCAACCAACCAACCAAACAACCAAACAAACAAACTCCAAAACAAGTGTGACTGCCCGCGTTCAAGCAAACAGGAACCGAAAAAAAAACCCACAAAAAAACCACGAATAAGGAATATGAACGCGTATTTAATA
>JAPXFY010000030.1:44492488-44502488 GCA_030674185.1 Monoplex corrugatus | reverse complement strand
ACTTGGGGGCTATACACTCTTTTCTAAGTAGTTCCAGGATTGGTCAACTAAGCACAAAATGAGATAAATCTTACGTGATTTTATTACACATTGACTATATCAAATCTCTTGTCATTATGTTGCCCATACCTGTGAAATATGAAGCAGAAAAACACGAAAATAGAATCAGAATACACGTAATTTTTTTTTAATTAATTAACCAGACAAGACAGGCGCAAATTTTCGGCCAACTGGCCTTTGTCAAGGGTAAATGTAAGATCACAAACGAACATCACAAACGAACAAACAACAAATCAAAAAAAAAAAAAGTAGTAAAAAAAAACTGAAACTTCCCTGCTGCGTTGTCCCGTGGGAGAAATGGACTAAAATGTGAAATATGTACAGAAAGAATATATATATATATTACAAAAATTATGCACCACACACAAATAGGACAAAACCACTCACTTTAAAAGTGAGTGGTTTTGTCCTATTTGTGTGTGGTGCATAATTTTTGTATATATATTTTTCAAGAAAAATGAAGAGTATTTCCAACACCACAATGGCAAAGATATTCCATATTGTGAATTCTAAAAAATGTGTACAGAAAGATCAGACTTTTTTGAATGAAATCTGGTCAGTATAAATGCCAAGTGTGTATTAATTAATATTTATACGCAAATACGTTTGAAAAAATTGTCAAGCAATGACCGAACGTTCGAAAGATGTTGAATCTTTGGGTACTTTGTACATATTCAGTCAAGTTCGCCACTTACAATTTTTAATCGTTCTGTAAATAATTGTTTTAAAAAGGTTTCCTCTTTTACACCTTGACTGATCCCCACAAGACTAAATTCGTACCGCGACGTGCACAATCTGTCATTTATAAGCCATGTCGTTTTATCCTTAGAGGGGCCGAAGGGCAACCGAACAGTTGATGTGTAAATTTTGAGGATTAGGCATTCCCTTGAAAATGAAGTGATTTACGAAATAAACTTAGATTATATACGAACCAGAAAAAAAAAAACACGAAAAAGGATAAGAACGTGTATTTAATACAACAAGACAAGACAGACGCAAGTTTTCGGCCAACTGGCCTTTGTCAAGCGTAAGATCACAAACAAACAAACACCAGGCACTTAAATTAGGAAAGAAAGACTGAAACTTCCCTGCTGCTCTGTCCAGAAAGAGAGAAAGAGAAAGAGAAAAGAAAAAACATAACAACAAAACATCAACAACAACATCAATAACAACAGCAACAATGACAATAACAACAAACGAAAAGAAGTAAATAAATCTAGGAAAAGGGCGCAAAATCCGCAAGAGAAGAACGAAAAAAAAAAAAAAAAAAAATAATAATAAATAAATAAATTTAATAAATAAATAAATAAATTAAATAAAAAAAAATAAATAAATAAATAAATAAAGACCTAAAAATATATACACAGAGCAACTCGTGAGAAATGACATTATCAACGTTAACACCTTAACGTGTGCAAGTTATCCGTATGGTGCACACAATACGAAGAGAAACTGTATATAATCGCTGCAACAAACAAATGCTACGTTGGTATGCAAGAAGTAATTAAAACTGATCATTTTCAAATAGAGGAATAAAAAATGTCGAAATAGAACAACTAGCCTTCAGAAAAGTCGATATACCCGACTACCTTCAAATTACCAATATGTTCTTCAGTTTTATACCTGTGTTTTAACTCTGAAAATCGAGCTTTGACTCAAGTAGGCAACCATAGAGTTAACCATTAATGGCCAAGCTGGTCTACCATACAAATCGTCAGAAGCCATATAACGGTCATCCACAGTGCAACGGAAAATTAGCTGAGAGTCGTAATGTCCACTAGACGGACATTGGTCATTCCTGATGTCATGTCTGATGGTTTTATGTGTGTGTGTGTGTGTGTGTGTGTGTGTGTGTGTGTGTGTGTGTGTGTGTGTGTGTGTGTGTGTGTGTGTTTGCGTATCTTCTTCTCTCTCTCTCTCTCTCTCTCTCTCTCTTCTTTCTCTCTTTCTCTCTCTCTCTTCTCTCTCTCTGTATGTATATGTATATGTATATTGTATATATATATATATAATATATTATATAATATAATAATATTATATATATTGTGTGTGTGTGTGTGTGTGTGTGTGTGTGTGTGTGTGTGTGTGTGTTGTGTGTTGTGTGTATGTGTGTGTGTGTATGTGCGCGTGCGTGCGTGAGTACATATTGTAGTTGGTGGTGCTGGTGCTGGTTATAATGATGCGATGTTTTTGCGTTGTTCTGATTACATTTTTTTACCATTTTTATTTCTCTTTGGTTTTTTTTTTCTTTATAGTATGACACTCGCAGACACAAGTAGATTATCCATAAGGAAGATTAGGAAAAGACAGGCAACATTCTACAGGCCATTTTATGAGGAAAGGGGATTTGGAGCACCTGGTCACAACAGGAAAGCTGGAGGGAAAGAGAGCACCAGGTAGACCCAGGGAGAAAATGCTAGACGGACTTGCGGAGTGGCTGAAGACGAGGAGGGTGGAGGAGATGCTTGGGGCAACAAGAGATAGAGGCAGATGGAAGTCCATGATCGCCAACGCCGTGCGGCAAGCACCTTGATGATGATGATGATGATGATGATGTATGACACTCGACTATTTTTTTTTACATTACCTCATTTCCGAGAGAGACAGAGAGAGTAGAGAGCAGAGAAAAACATATCTTGTTTTAAAGATCATTATCATCTCAATAAAAGGTTTATAACAACACAAATAAAATGAATAACCAGTCAACCAACCTTTAGATCAATCAGTCAATCAGTCAGTTCAAGGAGACTGAAACTGGTACCCAGCTTCTACGTCCTTGGGTTTGAGCAACCAGACAGATATGCCCTCCAGAGGATCAGACTTCAATGCCCACTGCTAGATAGTTCTCCTGAGGACATTGCTAGATAATTGTCCTGAGGACATTGCTAGATAATTGTCCTGAGGACATTGTAGTTGTTCCCTGAGTACATTGCTAAATGGATTCCTGAAGACACTGTAGATAATTCCTGAGGGCACTGTAGATAATTCTCCTGAGGGCATGTAGATAATTGTCGATGTCCTAAGGACATGCTAGATCGTTCTCTGATACACTGCTGGATACTTTCTCCTTGAGGACATTGCTAGATAGTTCTCCTGAGGACATTGTAGATAGTTCTCCTGAGGACACTGCTAAAATAGTTCTCCTGAGGACACTGTTAGATGGTTCTCCTGAGGACACTGTAGATGGTTCTCTGAGAGACACTGTTAGATGGTTCTCCTGAGGACACTGTTAGATGGTTTTCCTGAGGGACACTGTAGATGGTTCTCCTGAGACACTGTTAGATGGTTCTCCTGAGGGACAATGCTAGATAGTTCTCTGAGGACACTGCTAGATAGTTCTCCTGAGGACATTGCTAGATAGTTCTCCTGAGGCACTGCTAGATAGTTCTCCTGAGGACATTGCTAGATGTTCTCTGAGGACACTGCTAGATAGTTCTCCTGAGGACATTGCTAGATAGTTCTCCTGAGGACATTGCTAGATAGTTCTCCTGAGGCACTGCTAGATGGTTCTCCTGAGGACATTGCTAGATGTTCTCCTGAGGACATTGCTAGATAGTTCTCCTGATGACACTGCTAGATAGTTCTCCTGAGGACACTGTTAGATGGTTCTCCTGAGGACATTGTTAGATGGTTCTCCTGAGACACTGCTAGATGGTTCTCTAGAGGACATTGCTAGATAGTTCTCCTGAGGACATTGCTAGATAATTCCCTGAGGACATTGCTAGATAGTTCTCTGAGGACATTGCTAATAGTTCTCCTGAGGACATTGCTAGATAGTTCTCCTGAGGACATTGCTAGATAGTTCTCCTGAGGACACTGCTAGATAGTTCTCCTGAGGACATTGCTAGATGGTTCTCCTGAGGACATTGTTAGATGGTTCTCCTGAGATCATTGTTAGATAGTTCTCCTGAGGTCATTGTTAGATAGTTCTCCTGAGGACATTGCTGGACAGTTCTCCTGAGGACATTGCTAGATAGTTCTCCTGAGGACATTGCTAGATAGTTCTCCTGAGGACATTGCTAGATAGTTCTCCTGAGGACATTGTTAGATGGTTCTCCTGAGGACATTGCTAGATAGTTCTCTTGAGGACATTGCTAGATAGTTCTCGTGAGGACATTGCTAGATAGTTCTCCTGAGGACATTGCTAGATAGTTCTCCTGAGGACATTGCTAGATAGTTCTCCCGAGGACACTGCTAGATAGTTCTCCTGGTGAAACTGTTAGATGGTTCTCCTGAGGACATTGTTAGATGGTTCTCCTGAGGACATTGCTAGATAGTTCTCCTGAGGACATTGCTAGATAGTTCTCCTGAGGACATTGCTAGATAGTTCTCCTGAGGACACTGCTAGATAGTTCTCCTGATGACACTGTTAGATGGTTCTCCTGAGGACATTGTTAGATGGTTCTCCTGAGGACATTGTTAGATGGTTCTCCTGAGGACACTGTTAGATGGTTCTCCTGAGGACATTGTTAGATGGTTCTCCTGAGGACATTGTTAGATGGTTCTCCTGAGGACATTGTTAGATGGTTCTCCTGAGGACATTGTTAGATGGTTCTCCTGAGGACATTGTTAGATGGTTCTCCTGAGGACATTGCTAGATGGTTCTCCTGAGGACATTGCTAGATAGTTCTCCTGAGGACATTGCTGGACAGTTCTCCTGAGGACATTGCTAGATAGTTCTCTAGAGGACATTGCTGGACAGTTCTCCTGAGGACACTGCTAGATGGTTCTCCTGAGGACATTGTTATATGGTTCTCCTGAGGACATTGTTAGATGGTTCTCCTGAGGACATTGTTAGATGATTCTCCTGAGGACATTGCTAGATGGTTCTCCTGAGGACATTGCTAGATAGTTCTCCTGAGGACATTGCTGGACAGTTCTCCTGAGGACATTGCTGGACAGTTCTCCTGAGGACACTGCTAGATGGTTCTCTAGAGGACACTGTTAGATGGTTCTCTAGAGGACACTGTTAGATGGTTCTCCTGAGGACACTGCTAGATGGTTCTCCTGAGACACTGCTTGATGGTTCTCTAGAGGACATTGCTAGATAGTTCTCCTGAGGACATTGCTAGATAGTTCTCCTGAGACACTGCTAGATGGTTCTCCTGAGGACACTGCTAGATAGTTCTCCTGAGGTCATTGTTAGATGGTTCTCCTGAGGACATTGTTAGATGGTTCTCCTGAGGGCACTGCTAGATAGTTCTCCTGAGGACATTGCAAGATAGTTCTCCTGAGGGCACTGTTAGATTGTTCTCCTGAGGGCACTCCAAGATAGTTCTCCTGAGGGCACTGTTAGATGGTTCTCCTGAGGACACTGCAAGATAGTTCTCCTGAGGACACTGCAAGATAGTTCTCCTGAGGACACTGCTAGATGGTTCTCCTGAGGGCACTCCAAGATAGTTCTCCTGAGGACACTGCAAGATAGTTCTCCTGAGGACACTGCAAGATAGTTCTCCTGAGGACACTGCAAGATAGTTCTCCTGAGGACACTGCTAGATAGTTCTCCTGAGGGCACTCCAAGATAGTTCTCCTGAGGGTACTCCAAGATAGTTCTCCTGAGGACACTGCTAGATGGTTCTCCTGATGGCACTCCAAGATAGTTCTCCTGAGGACACTGCAAGATAGTTCTCCTGAGGACACTGCAAGATAGTTCTCCTGAGGGCACTCCAAGATAGTTCTCCTTAGGACACTGCAAGATAGTTCTCCTGAGGACACTGCTAGATGGTTCTCCTGAGGGCACTCCAAGATAGTTCTCCTGAGCGCACTCCAAGATAGTTCTCCTGAGGACACTGCTAGATGGTTCTCTGAGGGCACTCCAAGATAGTTCTCCTGAGGACACTACTAGATAGTTCTCCTGAGGACACTGCAAGATAGTTCTCCTGAGGGCACTCCAAGATAGTTCTCCTGAGGGCACTCCAAGATAGTTCTCCTGAGGACACTGCTAGATGGTTCTCCTGAGGACACTGCAAGATAATTCTCCTGAGGACACTGCTAGATGGTTCTCCTGAGGGCACTCCAAGATAGTTGTCCTGAGGACACTGCAAGATAGTTCTCCTGAGGACACTGCAAGATAGTTCTCCTGAGGACACTGCAAGATAGTTCTCCTGAGGGCACTCCAAGATAGTTCTCCTGAGGACACTGCTAGATGGTTCTCCTGAGGGCACTCCAAGATAGTTCTCCTGAGGACACTGCAAGATAGTTCTCCTGAGGACACTGCTAGATGGTTCTCCTGAGGGCACTCCAAGATAGTTCTCCTGAGGGCACTCCAAGATAATTCTCCTGAGGACACTGCAAGATAGTTCTCCTGAGGACACTGCAAGATAGTTCTCCTGAGGACACTACTAGATGGTTCTCCTGAGGGCACTCCAAGATAGTTCTCTTGAGGGCACTCCAAGATAGTTCTCCTGAGGACACTGCAAGATAGTTCTCCTGAGGGCACTCCAAGATAGTTCTCCTGAGGACACTGCAAGATAGTTCTCCTGAGGGCACTCCAAGATAGTTCTCCAGAGGACACTGCAAGATAGTTCTCCTGAGGGCACTCCAAGATAGTTCTCCTGAGGACACTGCAAGATAGTTCTCCTGAGGACAATGTTAGATTGTTCTCCTGAGGACACTGCTAAATGGTTCTCCTGAGGGCACTCCAAGATAGTTCTCCTGAGGACGCTGTTAATTTGTTCTCCTGAGGACACTGCTAAATGGATTTCCTGAGGATATCGGTAGATAGATAGATAAATAGATAGATGGATATATAGATAGATAAATAGATAGCCAGCCAGCCAGCCAGCCAGATAGATAGATAGATAGATAGATAAATAGATAGATAGATAGATAGATAGATAGATAGATAGATAGATAGATAGATAGATAGATAGATAGATAGATAGATAGATAGACAAATTAAGCTCACAACCATAGACATATGTGCTCTGATCACGTAGACAACAAAGGCAATTTCGAATTGACGGTCTTAACATCTGCAATGGATAGGAAAAACAAAGAACAAGTAAGTGTTCCACCCAGTTCTCGTGTTGGCATTATTATCATTTTCTTAAAAACAAAACAAAACACAACAAAACAAAACAAACACAAACACAAACCAAAAACACAAACAAAACGACAAAATAAAAAAAAATATTTAAAGGAAACAAAATAGACAGCAAGGAAAACAAATCCAAATAATCATACATCTAAACTGAATGGTGAGTTGATTACTGTTGATCGTATAATTTGGAAACCCCTCCCCCTCCTCTCCACCCCAAAAAATTATCCAAAAAGGAAACAAAAACAAACAAACAAAACAAACCACCATCAACATTTCACCAACAAGATTCTTTCGAATTTTGACCATTACTGGCATCCATACTTTACAGACATCTCCAGGTCCAAATCCCCCTCAACAAGGACATCTCGAGACCGATAGAAAAGTGACATTGATCCGCTGTCCAGCGACCGGACAGTGGTCATTCCGTCAGTAATTGCTTGTCCAGTCAAGATCTAAATGGCTCAGTTAGTCAGCTTTGCTGAGAGGGGAAGGAGTCCCATTTGCTGGGTCCTAAACGCAGACTAGTGTCCTTAGGTGGACAGTTTTATAACACCAGTATCTGTGAAATAATGATAAATAAAAATGATGAATGTATAGCTTCTTACCTATTGATCTAGGTGCTTGCAAAGATATATATTCTCTCTTACACACACTCACAGTCACATATCTATCCGCAATCATTCAATAAACACCAAAAATATGTTACAAAACTTTACAGAGGTTCTGGACATGGTGACATCGTCTGAAGAGGTACGTTTTGAGTTGGGATTTGAAAGATGTAACAGAAGTAGACTGTCTGTTATTATTTGGAAAGGAATCCCAAAGCTACGAGCCATAGAATGAGAAGGAACGGAAGCCATATTTATATTTGAAACTGTTCTGTTGAAGACATCGTGGGTCAGATGAAGAGCAGAGACAGCGAGAGAGAGAATGTTCAGAGTTATCAGACTGAGACTTAAGCAAGGGCAGTGCCAGTGGCAATATTGTAGCAGATACAGGCTATCTTGTCCTTCATTATTCAGATACAGAGACCCAGTGTAGTTTCATCAATAAAGGGTACATAACTGACAAAGTGGAGTCTTCGAGGTAAACAAAAGTGAACAGCACAGTTCTGGATCTTCTGCAGTGGACGAAGAGTTTTGTGGAATAGAATTGTTGTCAAAAATACGTTGTTTAGTGTTTTATATGCCATATGTTTTCATTGTTTCTTTTTTTACGTTAAAAGGAATATCCTGTAAAATACATGCAAGTAGAAAGGATCTTGAATTATCAGGTGTTGTCTAGCAATCAGATTGTTCTGAAAACGTCAAGCAATTGCAATCATGTCAGTGTCTTTTTTATTTTCAGGTAAAAAAAAAAAAGAAGTAAAACATGGCATCTGTAGCGTCAGTGCTTATGGAAATTTATTCCAAGAGCAGAGAAAGTGATACTAAAATTCAAATCGAACAATATGTTGTGCTTTTAATATTTCAGTCGTGCCTATGTAAACGCAAACAGTTTTCATGTTAAGTAAGAAAATAATTAAAGTTTTAATGTTGTAGCCTAGAAGACACACGTTTGAACACTAGCTACTTGATGCGGTCTTTTTTTTTTAATGTAATAAGAATTTTAAGTGGAAATTCTAATGTGAAATAGTGTCGCCACTGATGATACCTAGCATACAGTATCCAAATCAAGAAAGTGACTACATGTATAAATGTTTTGGTATGACTTATGCCTCATACACAATAGTGCGCAAACACAAACGGAAACGTAAACACAAACGCAAACGCAAATACAATGCGGAGGAAAAAAAAATATCGCAGATGGAAATGTGCGGGTGTTGTTTCACTGAAGGGGAAAAGCAAACGCAAATGGCATCCACATTCCCCGAAATCATTTCAACCACGCGAGGGAGCGATTTCTTTTCTGTTCTGTTCTGTTCTGCTTTGTTTGTTCTGGTTTGTTTGTTCTGGTTTGTTTGTTCTGTTGTTTTGTTTTGTTTTGTTTTGTTTTGTTTTGTTTTGTTCTGTTCTGTTCTGTTCTGTTCTGTTCTGGTCTGGTCTGGTCTGTTTTGTTTTGTTCTGTTCTGTTTTGTTCTGTTCTGTTCTGTTCTGGTCTGTTCTGTTCTGTTCTGGTCTGGTCTGTTCTGTTCTGTTCTGTTCTGTTCTGTTCTGTTCTGGTCTGGTCTGGTCTGTTCTGTTCTGTTTTGTTTTGTTCTGTTCTGTTCTGCTCTGTTTGTTCTGTTCTGTTCTGTTCTGTTCTGGTCTGGTCTGGTCTGTTCTGTTCTGTTTTGTTTTGTTCTGTTCTGTTCTGCTCTGTTTTGTTCTGTTCTGTTCTGTTCTGTTCTGCTCTGTTCTGTTCTGTTTTGTTCTGTTCTGTTCTGTTCTGCTCTGCTCTGTTCTGTTCTGCTCTGCTCTGTTCTGTTCTACTCTATTCTGTTTTGCTCTGTTCTGTTCTACTCTATTCTGTTTTGCTCTGTTCTGTTCTGTTCTTTCCTGCTCCGTTCTGTTCTCCTTTGTTTTATTCTGTTCTGTCCTGTTCTGTTCTGTTCTGTTTTCCTTTGTTCTGTTCTGTTCTATTCTGTTCTGCTCTGCTATGCTCTCCTCTGTTCTGATCTGTTCTGTTCTGTCTGTTCTGTTCTGTTCTGTTGTAATCTGCTCTGCTCTGCTCTGTTCTATTCTGTTCTGTTCTACTCTGCTCTACTGGGTAGGAGCCGGCAGCGACAGAACTGTTCATAGGAAAAATCCATTATCATACATTAACAGAAATGCACGCATACAGAGGACGAGAACTGGTGACGCTGTACTGTGAGGTCGCGCTCTTATCAGAGAAAGCATCCTGACTTTTACATGGTAAATGCATTGTGAAAAACAGAAAGAGAGAGAGAGAGAGAGAGGAGAGAGAGAGAGAGAGAGA
>JAPXFY010000030.1:44482488-44487488 GCA_030674185.1 Monoplex corrugatus | reverse complement strand
TCCATTCTTTCTCGTATCTTTTCAACCTTGAAGAGTGTTGGTACCAACTCACACCTTGGTATACTGGTAGCTCACACGCACTACTACTTGTAAGAGCTCGACCTTAATCCAAATCTATAGATCTAGAGCCTCTTGAAAAGGCGAAACTATACACGTTCGGTGTTCGGAATTTCTTCAAGGGAGATTCATCGCATTCGGAAGATTTCAAATACACTCCTCCCAGATCTACCTTAAACTGTTGTCTGGCAGACCTCTTGAGCCGGCGCCTAAATTTATACGCTGGAAAGTCTTAATTGAAACGGGGAGAGGACCTATGAAGCTAGATTCTGACTATACTAGAATGATTTTAACACCAGGATGACTGGCAATCAGACCAGCTGATTTTTTCTTTCTTTTGGGGCTGGTATTGAAAATGAGGCAATACATTTTCTTTCCAGTTAAATTAACAAACCACCTTTGTACACCGTCTAAGTCTATAACAAAAAAGTATAAACTGTAAATTTGTTTGAAATCCAAAACAAGCGTTCCTGTAAATTCGTTTGATTTTTTTCTTTTTTATGAACAAATTTATGATAAGCCATGCATAAAAAAGAAACAATAAAAAGCGAGAATAATAAAATAAAATAAAATAAATAAATAAAATAATAAAATAAAATAAAAAAATAAAACAAAAATAAAAAAAATAAAATAAAAAAAATAAAATAAAAACAAAACAAAATAGAATATAATGAAATAAAAATGAAATAAAATGAAATAAAATAAAATAAAATAAAATAAATAAATAAGATAAAACAAAATAAAAAGTAAAATAAAATAAATGAAATAGAATAAAACAAAAGAAAACAAAACAAAATAAAATAAATGACATGAAATAAAACTAAACAAAATGGGCGTTTCATTTAACATTCACAAGCATTTTATCAATCACCCAAACTAAAAATCAAACAAAGATTATTTGTTTATGATATCTCCACTCTCTTTCCAGTCATTTTCAACATCATCATCATATAACAACTTCCGGGACAACAACAACAACAAAAACAAAAAATCCCCGTTTCTACAGAACCACCAGATTAAAAATAAAGACAGTCTCATCCGCTGTAAGAATATACCTGTAATTAGACTACTACACTACTACAATACTACTACCATTACCACTACCACTACTACTACTACTACTACGCGCACCTGGCTTGGAAGCTAGCCATAAACTTCCCTTCTAGGAACAGAGCAGGCTAACGAGGCACGCCTTGTTTGACACCTATGCCAAGATAACGCTTGTACACTAACGCTTATCCGATGATGATGTACGGCGCACGAGGACGCTAACAAACGAGCAGACCAATCTGCCCCTTGTTTATACCGTGGACTGCTCGCTGTCCATTCGTGACTGACTGACCAACTGCTTGTGGGCAAGATAATCGTCTGGGTCTGCACGATTTACCTTACAGTTGATTCTGATTATCTCCTGGTCTTCGACGATTTACTATGACTGCTACAGCTTGTTCTGTCTGCGCTTCGCTGAGCTTCGTGGGGTTTAAATTTCCTTCCCCAGCTCCTCTTCCCCCCCCTCCCTCCCTCCCCGACCACGATCCTCCCACCCACCCCCACCCCCACCCCCTCACCTCCTATCTCTCTTCTCTCTATTCCTTTCATTCGCGCTTCGCTTCTACTATGTATGTGTGTCTGTGCGTCTCTTTCTGAATCTCTGTATCCCTCTCTGTCTCTCTCTCTCTATCTGTCTCTCTCTGTCTCTCTGTCGATTTGTCTGTCTGTCTGTCTGTTTCTCTCTCTCTCTCTCTCTCTCTCTCTCTCTCTGTTTCTGTCTCTGTCTCTTGTTCTTGTCCCTGTCTCTCTCTCTCTCTCTCTCTCTCTCTCTCTCTCTCTTTCTGTCTCTCTCTGTCTCTCTGTCGATTTGTCTGTCTGTCTGTCTGAGTGTCTCTCTCTCTCTCTTTTTCTGTGTCTGTCTCTCTGTTCTTGTCCCTCTCTTTCTCTTTCTCTCTCTATCACTCTCTCTCTCTCTTTCTTTCTCTCTCTCTCTCTTTCTTTCTATCTCTCTCTTTCTTTCTCTCTCTCTTTTTCACTCTCTCTTCTCTCTCTTTCTCTCGCTTTCGATCTCTCTCTCTCTCTCTCTCTCTCTCTCTCTCTCTCTCTCTCTCTCTCTCTCGGATATCTGTCTAGCTCTGTCTCTGTCATGTGGAATTTGATGTTATTTAGATTTTCGATAACTTGTGTGAACATTGCATGCGTTATTGCTGATCTATTTTCATCAATGCATTAGGTAATCATTATTTTTCCCCGTTTTCCTTGTTTGTTCTTAATGCTTCCTTCGCTGTTTTTCTTTTTCTTTAAAATTCTATGTCTATAATTTACTACATTTGAACAAATATTATTCCAACTGCTAGCAATGTCGTTATGTCATTGTTGTTGTTGTTGTTGTTTTGTCGTTGTTGTTATTGTTAAGAGTTTACATGAACTTATTGGCATACATATAAAAGGTCAATATTTCATCACAACTCATTTTTTTTCCACAAACCTGTTTTACCTTTTATATGTCAACGTTTCTTTTCTTTCTTTCTTTCCGTTTTGTTTTGTTTTGATCTTGAGATTTGGTTTTTTTGATAACTAACTATGTGTGTAAAATGGCAAACGACTAGCTGTAAGACAGGTTCGGTGGACTCAATGCTACTATCCCATTGAATATTTAAATTTTTCTAAAGCCTGAAGTCTGAAGTCTTGGTTTTTAATTTTTCCGTCTTTCTCCTCTCATTGTCTCGGCCTTGTGTGCATGTCTGCATATTTGTCTGCCTCTTTTTTCCTCTTTTATCTCTTTCTCCCCCCCTTTTTTTTTTCTTTCCACTGAGATTTTGTTGTTTTTTTCTCGCTTTTGCCACCCTGTTTCTTCCTATTGACATTCTTCAATTTGTTTCCTCACAAGATGTAGAATGACGGTGTCAGTATATAGTTTATTGTGTTTACTGAACTTGTTTGGGGTTAGCTGTGTTTCCAGTTGTTCGAAGGCTTGTTCAAAAGGGTTGATGTTACAGAATAGGACTGATTATGTATTCTGAGGCCCCGTAATGATAAAAAAAAAAAAAACAATCAAAAAAATAAGTAAGTTACAACAACAATAAACATTATGCCCATAGCCACCATCGTCATCATACTTTCCGATACTGAAATTCCGTTAGTTTTGATACAAAATAAACAAACAAACAAACAAACAAACAAATAAAACAACAAATAAAACAACAAACCAACAGATAAACAAAACAAACAAACAACATAACCAGCCAACCAACCAACCAACCAACCAACCAACCAACCAACCAACCAACCAACCAACCGACCGACCGACCGACCGACCGACCAACACACACCCACACACACACACACACACACACACACACACACACACACACACACACACACGCGCGCGCACACACACACAAACAAACAAACAAACAAACAAACAAACAAATGAAAGAAGCAAACAAACAAGCGAAGGAATAAACAAACAAAAAAACAAACTAACTAAATAACTAACTAACTAACTAACTAACTAACTAACTAACTAACTACTAACTAACTAACTAACTAACTAACTAACTACTAACTAACTAACAAACTAACTAACTAACTAACTAACTAACTAACTAACTAACTAACTAACTAACTAACTGACTAACTAACTAACCAATCAACCTACCAACCAACTAACTACTAACAAACAAACAAACAAAATAAAAAAGAAAGTGCCTCGCCTCAGAGTTGAGCCCACAACCCACCCATACGTTAGTGTTCGATTAAGAAAATCTTTGCTGGAGTTCATGTGGTCAAAGGCAGGTCATTTCTACAATTCAGTAGCATTTATTGTCATATCAAATTAACCAACAAACAACAAACAAAGTAGCACACCAAGAAAACAACAACAACAACAACAACAACAACAACAACAACAACAACAAAAAGCATTCGTGTACCCAAATATGAAAAAAAAATCACGCACAAATGTTTTCGGATTTAAAAGAAGCCCCCGTGGAGATGCCAGGGGCTCTTTCAGTATAAATCGTCTCCCCACCTTCTGGAAAATCTGAGCTAGAAATTTCCTCCTTTCTCAAACCAGAAGAACAAGAAAACCAATGTAAGCGCGTATCCAATAAGACAAAACAAAACAAGCGCAAATTTTCGGTCAAACTAGCCTTTGTCAAGCGCGAACGCACGGTCACAAACAGATCACAAACACCAAACAATGGATAATAAAAACGGGACTAAAAACTTCCCTGCCGCCTCGTCCAGTGGGTAAGAAATGGAATCAAAAACAGTTTTTTTAGTCCCGTTTTTATTACCCATTGTTTGGTGTCTGTGATCTGTCTGTGACCGTGCGTTCGCGCTTGACAAAGGCTAGTTGGCCGAAAATTTGCGCTTGTTTTGTTTTTGTCTTATTGGATACGCGCTTACATTGGTTTTCTTGTTCTTCTGGTTTGTGTTTGCTTGGGCGCGGGCAGTCAAACTTGTTTTTGGTTCCTCCTTTCTGTCACTCTGTTTGTTTCTGCCTTGTTCCTTTACTTCCTGTCTTATCTTCCTATCATTTTTTTGCCTTTCACCTTTTGGTGTTCGAAAAAGTCTTACGTACTTTCTCTTCAGGAGTGATAATTTGGTACATATGTAAAGTGCATTTAGGTTCTAGGTAAATGATATATATAAAAAAACTTACGTACTTTCTCTTCAGGAGTGATAATTTGGTACATATATAAAGTGCATTTAGGTTCTAGGTAAATGATATAAAAAAACTTACGTACTTTCTCTTCAGGAGTGATAATTTGGTACATATGTAAAGTGCATTTAGGTTCTAGGTAAATGATATAAAAAAAATCCTTACGTACTTTCTCTTCAGGAGTGATAATTTGGTACATATGTAAAAAGTGCATTTAGGTTCTAGGTAAATGATATAAAAAAAAGCCTTACGTACTTTCTCTCTTTAGGAGTGATAATTTGGT
>JAPXFY010000030.1:44469988-44472488 GCA_030674185.1 Monoplex corrugatus | reverse complement strand
AGCAGCAAAGTGCTTTTAGTATCTCAGCTCATTCCATTACTCTTATTCTTTAAAAAAAAAAAAAAATTATTCACAGATACGAGGCATTATCACAAGGTATCATAATCTGCACAATCTGAAATTTGGGTATTTAAATTTTGGTCTTGATACTCCTCATTTAAAACAATCCCGATTTTTTTTAATGATCATCGCACTCAGGGAGGTTACCTTTGTGCTTACCTTGTTTTTCGTCCCGTTTTCTACGCCATCCTAATGGCCACAGAAGCTGGCACAGTTTTTATAATGCGATGATGATGATGTTGTCGATGAGGATGATAATCATGATGCATATAGAGTTCCATCTAGGATTGAGACTGCGTGACAAGGCTGTACTCTACGCTTATTATCATAATCTATCCTGGTGTCAACCGTGCCCGATAAATACAGACACTTGCGGTACTGCTCAGAAGATTTAAGAAACACCCTCCGTGACGTGGATAAGACTCGACTGTGTGGTCCCAGTCTTTCCCAATGAGTCCATAGCACGCCCCAACTTTAGGTAGGAGCCGGTTAGAGCCGAAAAATCCCACAACGATTTTTGAAGGGACTGATGAGGATTCGAACCCACAGCCTTCCAGTCGGTATTCCGTTGTGCTAACCACTACACCAAAACAATCCAAAGCTTGATATACCCCCCTTCCTCCCCTCCATCAATTTCTATGATTTTTATGGTTAAACCTACACAATTTTGTAGGTGTTGGTTTTTATGAGCGGAATTTGATGCCACTACTACTGCATTGTCATACTAAAATGACCGTAACGCTGTATCGAGTTGTAAAAATGTTTTTTATTTGTGTGTGTCTGTGTGTGTGGGGGGGGGGGGGGATCTCTTTACCAGGAGGATGATTACTGAGTCTGGCTCAGCGATTGAGCGGGATGGAGGGGGGGGGGAGAGGGTGTTAGTGCAGTGCAGGCACACTGTGTCCTGCGTGTTTCTTTTCTTATATTTTGTTTTCTTCGAGCTTTTATCAAGTTAGATTCTAGCCATTGCACACGTGGATAATGTATTACTGTTGTATTGTGTCATTTGTCTTTAAGTCATATTCATATTCATGTTCATGTTTATATCATATTCATATTCATATTCGTATTCGTATTCGTATTCATATTCATATTCATATTTATATTCATATTCATATTCATATTCATATTCATATTCATATTCAGATTCAGACTGAGATTCAGATTCAGATTCAGATTCAGATTCATACTGATATTCATACTGATATTCACATTCACATTCATATTCATATTCATATTCATATTCATGTTCATATTCATATTCATATTCATATTCATATCCATATTCATATTCATATTCATGTTCATATTCACATTCACATTCATATCACATTCATATCACATTCATATCATATTGTATTCATATTCATGTTCATATCATATTCATATTCATATTCATATTCACATTCACATTAATATTCATATTCACATTCATATTCATATTTACATTTACACTTACATTCATATTCATATATTCATATTCATATTCGTATTCATATTCTTTCATATTTATTTTTTTGTCGCGATGGATTTTACCGTGCGAAACTCGGGCTGGTCCCCTCGTTGAGAGCACGTCGCCGCAGTGCAGCGCCACCCAATTATAGTTTTGGATCCAGACTTCAGAAAGGCAAGAAGGCTAATTGGTCTTCAAGGGGAGGGACCTAGGAATTGGAAGTTTATATTTGTTCAAGTGGGGATACAAATCCTAATGTAAAATACAAAACCCATAGGAAATAAGAAGGAAGCAGCGAGAATTTTTTTTATATTAACCAAAGAACATAACTCTTGAGAGTCACGTAGGAATTATCTCCCATGTTGTAGAACTTCTCAGATCTAACACAGTGTGCGCTACCCATTCAGCTAGCATAGAAGCAGCTACAAAGCACAAAAACCGTAAAGCTCAGAACATTCCTCAAAAAAAAAGGAATGCCCAAGCCTACCTTTATACTCTGCATGCAACTACCCTACACACAACTATGGGAGAGGAAAGAAATACATACAATATACTGGTCTTATGTTCAAGACTGACATAGTCTTTTATTCTTGAACTGACCAAACACACACACACACATAGACAAGACAGAACATATTCAGGGTTGCTTCCAAGGCAGATAGGTAATATCAAAGGAAATAAGACGGAAGCAGGGAGAATTTTTGACAAAACCCACAGGCTAGGTTAGGGCCTCAGGACCTGGCCAGGTCATGGGTTTTTTAAGGCTTGTGCAGTGATCATTTCGGATCTTCTCCATCACTAGGCACCTGTGACATTAGCGCGTATGGAATTCATGTTGAAACACGGAGACGTCATCTTGAGAGACTAGAAACTGAAATTCAAGTGGGATTCATCGCTCTCGGGCAATTCCATACGCGCTACCACCGTTGGGATATTGTAAGATAAATCAATCATTCTGTCTGTTCCTTCTCGTCTTTTCTCTTCATT
>JAPXFY010000030.1:44454988-44457488 GCA_030674185.1 Monoplex corrugatus | reverse complement strand
AAGAATAAATGAATAAATAGATTGAAATATTAAAACTCAATTGAAAAAAGATAGATAGATATATAGATAATAGATAGATAGATAGATAAATAAATAGATAGATAGATAGATAGTCGATAGGCAGATAGATAGATAGATAGATAGATAGATCGATAGCAGATAGATAGATAGATCGATAGATAGTAAATAGATAATAGATAGATAGATAGATAGATAGATAGATAGATAGATAGATAGATCGATAGATAGATAGATAGATGGAAGGATGGATGGACGGATGGATGGATGGGAGAGAGAGAGAGAGAGAGAGAGAGAGAGAAGAGACAGACAGACAGACATACAGACAGACAGACAACAGACAGAGACAGAGACAGAGACAGAGAGACAGAGAGACAGAGAGAGATATATGTATGTGTATGTGCGCTGTGCGTGTGTGCACATCCACGTGTGTGTGCATGTGTGTGTATGTGTGTATGTGTGTATGTGTGTGTGTGTGGTTTGTGGTGAGTGGTTGGTGTGTGTGTGGTTTGTGTGAAGTGGTTTTGTGTGTGGTGTGTGTGTGTGTGTGTGGTGGTTGGTTGTGTGTTGTTGTGTGTGGATGTGTGTTGTGTGTGTGTGTGTGCGTGTATGTGTGTGGTTGTGTCTGTGTGTGGTTTTGTGTATGCGTCTGTGTGTCAGTGTGCCTGTGTGCTTACTTGTCTTTTCTTTTCTTTCTTTTATTGTTGTGTAAAGCCCAGCCGACTGCGTAGAGCCATATCAGGGCTACAACCGCTTCAAAACACACAAAATGTCAACAGGAAAAAAAAAGAAAAGAAAATTAAGTACATATAGCAATGCATTCGCGCACGTAATATTAGGAACATGCCCCGGCGTAGGACCATTCCGTCCGATTTATCGCACAGGGGAGATTTAAAAAACACACCTAAATACAAATATAAGCATGCATAAGGACACCAAAACATATATAAAAACAGGCATGAATTACCTAAAATTGCTTCCGCATATCTCACCTCCTTAGAGCCAAAAATGCACTTAATACATGTACCCAATTATCAGTCCGAAGAAAAAAGTACGTAAGACTTTATCGAAAAAATACAGGTGAATGGACCATTAAGGCAGAAAATAAGTAGAAATGACAGAAAGCAAAGGCAACAAGGCAGAAAAAAGAGAGTGACAGAAAAGAGGAAATTTAAGCACAGAATTTCCAGGAGGTGGGGATACTATTTATACTGAAAGATCCCCCGGCAAACCAACGGGGGAGTTTGCTTGTCTGAATATGAAAGAAAAAAGAAGCAAACAAACCACGTAGACAGCCTCCACTACACAGACAAAGCCATCAGAAGTGTACCCTGTGTAGAAGACATTGTCCATGTGTCTTTGTGGCCATCACCTGAACGTTAACTTCATGCGCCATAAAATGTTTCCCAATCACAGCGTTTTACACACTGGCAGAAATAATCATCGTGTGTTCGGATGGAGAGAGAGAGAGAGAGAGGAGAGAGAGAGAGGAGAGAGATTGAGAGAGAGAGGAGAGAGAGAGGGGAGAGAGAGAGAGAGCGAGGAGGGGAGAGAGAGAGGAGAGGAGAGAGAGAGAAGAGGGGAGGAGAGAAGAGCGAAAGAGAGAGGAGAGAGAGAGAAAGAGAAAGAGAGAGAAAAAGAGAGAAAGAGAGAGAAACAGACAGACAGAGACAGAGAGACAGATACAGACAGATGACTGAGACACAGAGAGAGAGAGAGAGAGAGACGTAGGAGACACAGAGACAGAGACAGAGAGAGCACCAGAGACAGAGACAAAGAGAAAGAGAGAGAGACAGACGAGAGAGAGGACAGAGAGAACACAGAGAGAGAGAGAAAGAGGGAAACAGAGAGGAGAAGAGACAGAGAGAGAAAGAAAGACAGACAGACAGAGAGAGACACAGAGAGAGGCAGGACGGGACAGGGCAGACAACAGACAGACAAAGATATATATACAGAGAGAGTATATATTGTGCAAGCGCGTGTGTTTTATGTGCGTTCACATACTTGTGTATGTCTGTGTGTCATGTGTGCATGTGAGCTTGCTTATCTGATTGATGTAAAAAACAACAACAACAACAACAACAAACAAACCACGTAGACAGCCTCCACTACACAGACAAAGCCATCAGAAGTGTACCCTGTGTAAAAGACATTGTCCATGTGGCCTTGTGGGCCCTCACCTGAACGTTAACTTCATGCGCCATAAAATGTTTCCCAATCACAGCGTTTTACACACTGGCAGAAATAATCATCGTGTGTTCAGAGAGAGAGAGAGAGAGAGAGAGAGACAGAGACAGAGACAGGAGACAGAGACAGAGAGAGAGACAAAGAGAGAGAGAGAACAGAGAGAGGAGAGAGGTGAGAGAGAGAGACAGACAGAGACAGAGAGACAGAGACAAAGAGAGAGAAAGAGAGAGACAGACAGAGACTGACACACAGAGACACAGAGATAGAGAGACAGAAACAGAGAGAGAGAGACAGA
>JAPXFY010000030.1:44442488-44444988 GCA_030674185.1 Monoplex corrugatus | reverse complement strand
TTCGGCTGGTCTCTGTCCTTTCTTTCTCGTCCTGTCTCACATATTTTTTTCTCTCACTCAGTACATAACTTGATCGAGAAGACAGTACGACTGTCTTCTTTTATCGCGCTACGCGATCTATTTATTTTAACAATTGCGAAGGTTAGACTGTCTTTCGTAGACCTTGGTCATTAAACTGGCAATGCATTAAGCCGAGTTGGCGCCTTCTATCTTGCTCATTTGAAAAATGTATAGAATAGTTGTGACCGTACCTGACAAAATGAGTGGTTAGTCGCACAGGTCGCCCGTGGGGATGCCGGGGGGCTCTTTCAGTATAAATAGTATCCCCACCTTCTGGACATTCTTTGCTAGAAATTTCCCCTTTTCTGTCACTCTATTTGTTTCTGCCTTGTTTCTTCTGCTCTATGCTATTTCTTCCTGTCATTTTGTGTAACTGGTCCATTGACCTGTATGTGTGTTCGATAAAGTTTTACATATTTTCTCTTATGATTGATAATTGATTACATGTATTATGTGGGGTTTTTTCCCTCACCCGTGGGGATGCTGGGGGCTCTTTCATTATAAATAGTATCCCCACCTTCTGGAAATTCTGTGCTAGAAATTTCCCCTTTTCTGTCACTCTCTTTGTTTCTTTCCTCCTCCTTTGCTTTCTGTCATTTCTTCCTATCATTTTCTGCTTAATGGTCCATTCACCTGTATGTGTTCGACAAAGTCTTACATACTTTCTCTTAGGATTGATGATTGGGTACATGTATTTAGTGCATTTTTGGCTCCAGAAAGGTGAACATTCGGAAGCAATTTAAGATGATTTAGGTCCGTTTTTATATATGCTTTAGTGTCCTTTTGTATTCAAGGATTTTTTTCAATCCCCTGTGTGATAAATTGGAAGGCGTGGTCAATGCCAGGGGCATCTCATTAGATTATGTGCACGAATGCATTGATACGTGTACTTAAATTTTCTTTTCCTTTTTTTTTTCCCCCTTGTCGAAAAAGTATATTTTGAAACGGGTTACAGACCTGATATGACTCTACGCAATGGGTTGGGCTTTCAACAAAAACAACAGTAAGTAACAATATGATAATTATGACCAGTTCTGACAAAATGAGTGGTAAGTCACACAGGCCGAGTTGCATTCAGAGGCCCTGAAAAAGGTAAATGAAGGCTGGGTTGGTGAACATTAGGATTTTTAATATTAACCAAAGAACATAACTCTTGAGAGTCACGTAGGAATTATCTCCCATGTTGTAGAACTTCTCAAATCTAACACAGTTTGTGCTACCCATTCAGCTAGCATAGAAGCAGCTACAGAGCACGAAAGATCAGAACATGAAAACCGTACGTTCAGAACATTCCTCATGTTCTGAGCTTACGGTTTTTTTTTGTGCTTTGTAGCTGCTTCTATGCTAGTTGAATGGTAGCGCATACTGTGTTAGATTGAGAAGTTTCTATACAACATGGGAGATAATTCCTACGTGACTCTCAAGAGTTATGTTCTTTGGTTAATATTGAACATTCTCCCTGCTTCCCTCTTATTTCCTTTGATATTAGGATTTTCTTTCTTTTCTTTTTGTTCTTTCTGGTTCTTTTTCAGATTCAGGCGCATAATTATCCAGTCTATCATTTCTCGTTCACCTTGTCTTTATAAAACTAAACTTTACTATTAACTCTTCGACTCTCGAATCCTATCCACCAACTGCAAAATGATTAACACTTTGACTCCCTCAGCTATCTGCCAAAAGTGTGTATGTCAACAGAAGAAGAGACGAGAATAAAGTGTGCATGCTGCAGAAGAAGAGACGAGAATAAAGTGTGCATGCTGACAGAAGAAGAGACGAGAATAAAGTGTGCATGCTGACAGAAGAAGAGACGAGAATAAAGTGTGCATGCTGACAGAAGAAGAAGGTCAAAAACAAGTGTGACTGCCCACGTTCAGGCAAAAAGGAGCCAAGAAAAACACGAAAATAGAATCAGAACGCCTATTTAATACAAACAAGACAAGAGAGACGCAAATTTTCGGCCAACTGGCCTTTGTTCAAGCGTGAATGTAGGATCACAAACAAACACCAAAATACAAAATTATGAGAAAAAGATTGAAACTTCCCCGTTGCTTCGTCCAGTGGGAGAAGAGGACTAAATGAAATCGGAATGTGTTTAAGTGGGTAGAGGGGGGGGGGGGGGGGGGGGGAGGGGCAAATATGATGTCAGAGGGGAAGTGAGATGAAGAAGAAGAAGAAGAGACAAGAATAAAGCGTGCATGACGAATGAAGAAGAAAAAGAAGAAGAAAAAGAAGAAGAAGCTAGAGTATAGTGTGCATGTAGGGTGTTTTCAGGTTTCCATAAGCCAACGTTCACAGACGTGTGACATACAGGATCTTTAACGTGCACAATTACGTGTTCTGCACACACATACAAACAAAGAGGGTTCAGGCCCAAGGCAAATCGACACTCAGGCCTACGTCAGCTTCAAAATCGGAACAATACTAACCCTTTCCCACCATG
>JAPXFY010000030.1:44434988-44437488 GCA_030674185.1 Monoplex corrugatus | reverse complement strand
TTTGATAAAGTCTTACATATTTCTCTTAGGATTGATAATTGGGTACACGTATTAAGTGCAGTTTTGGCCCCTCGGAAATGTGATGTGGAGAAGCAGTTTTAAGTAATTTAGGCCCATTTTTCTTGTATGTATGTCTCAAAACCTTGTGAATATACTAGAAATAGAAAACAAAGGTAAGGGGTTGGAACTAAACAGCAGGAAGACTGAAGTCATGGTGATCAGTAAAAAACATGAAATCCCCTCATGCAAGATAACAGCAAACGGCACAACCTTGACGCAGGTTGATAAATTTAAATACCTGGGAACGATCGTTTCACCAGATGGCAGATGCACATCAGAAATAGCCAGCAGAATCAGCCAAGCCAAAACAACATTCAAGAAGATGGAAAGCATTCTTACCAACAAATACCTATCAATTAACATCAGGAAGAGAGTTCTTGATATTATATAGAACCAATACTGTTGTACGGTTGCGAGGCGTGGACAGTCAACAAGCAAAGCCAGAACAAGATTGAGGCAGCCGAGATGTGGTTACTAAGAAGGATGGTGAGAGTTCCATGGACAGCAAAGAAAACAAACGAGACAGTCTTGATGGAAGCAGACACAAGTAGATCATTCATAAGGAAGATTAGGAAAAGGCAGGCAACATTTATAGGCCATTTTATGAGGAAGGGGGGTTTGGAGCACCTGGTCACAACGGGAAAGCCGGAGGGAAAGACAGCACCAGGTAGACCCAGGGAGAAAATGCTGGACGGACTTGCAGAGTGGCTGGGGACGAGTGGGGTGGGAGAGATGCTAGGGGCAACGAGAGATAGAGACAGATGGAAGTCCATAATCGCCAACGCCATGCGGCAGGGTACCTGATGATGATGATGATTAAGTGCATTTTTGGCTTTAAGGAAATGTGATGTGGAGAAGCAGTTTTAGGTAATTTAGGCCCATTTTTCTTGTGTGTACGTTTCAGTGTCCTTAGTTATGTTTACATTTGTATCAGTTTTTTTCAATCCCCTTGTAATAGATTGGACGAGTGGCCAACACCAAGAGCTTATCCTTAGATTATGTGAACGAATGCATTGATGTGTGTACTGACTTTTCCTTTCCACGTGTGTTTCTTTTTTGCTTGCTTTTTGTTTTGTTTTGTTTGTTTTGTTTTGTTTTCTCCAATGAGGTATGGTGTGCTTTCTGAAATGGTTATAGCCCTGATATAGCTCTGCGCAGTCGGCTGGGATTCAATCTGCAGTAACAATAACATGCCCTTGACTGCTACGCCCGTCAAGGGAAATAGAGACGATTATTGTTGCTGTTGCTCTTAACTGTTGTTACTCCTACAACAATATTACTTTTGATACTACATCCATTTCAAAACAAAAAATCAAAACAATCTTAAGAAATAAGAGGGAAGCAGGGAGAATTTTGATGATATTAATCAAAGAACATAACCTTGAGAGTCACGTAGGAATTATCTCCCATGTTGTAGAACTTCTCCAATCTAACACAGTTTGCGCTACCCATTCAGCTAGCATAGAAGCAGATACAAAGCACAAAAACCGTAAGCCTATTGGTAGCGCAAACTGTGTTAGATTTGAGTTCTACAACATGGGGGAGATAATTGCTACGTGACTCTCAAAACAATCTTGTTTTTTTTTTAATACTTTTTAAGGATCATTGCACTCAGGGACGTTACCTTTGTGTTCACCTTTTTTTTTTCTCGTCCCATTTTCTACGCCACTTTAATGGCCACAGAAACTGGAAGAGTTTTTTACAATGCGATTATAACGATGAAGTCGATGAGGATGATAATCATGATGCTATGGAGTTCCATCTAGGATTAAGACGCGTGATAGGGTTGTACTCTTCGCTTACTATCGTAATATATCCTGGCGTGAACCAGGCCCGAGAAATACAGACACCTGCTGTGCTGGTCAGAAGATTTGAGCAACGCCGTCAATGACGCATCCGTGTAGTGAACGACACTCGACTGTGTGGTCCCAGTCTTCCCAATGAGCCCATAGCACGGTCAATCTCTGGGTAGGAGCCGGTTAGAGCCGAACAATCCCACAATTATTTTTAAAGGTACTGATGGGGATTCGAACCCACAACTTTCCAGTCGGTAGTCTGTTGCGTTATCCACTACACCACAGCGACTGGTAATCAAAACAATCTTCGATCTTCCTTTTGAAGCCACCATCTTCCTCGCCATCTCGATCGGTCCAATTCCTTTGTATTATCATTTGAATAAGGGACACGTCTTCGCACGCAGCACAGCTTGTTTGTCTGTTTGTCCGTATTGTCTGTATGTCTGTTTGTGTGTGTGCGTATGTCTGTCTGTCTGTCTGTATGTATGTATATGCATGTAAGGATGGATGTATGTATGCATGTATGCCTGTCTGTCTGTCTGTATGTCTGTATATCTGTCTGTCTGTCTGTTTGTGTCTTTGAAAAAGGCGGCGTCCATAGTGTTATTACAGTGTCGCTGTTATTTGAAATATAATGGCTGCAG
>JAPXFY010000030.1:44414988-44422488 GCA_030674185.1 Monoplex corrugatus | reverse complement strand
AAGTGGAAAGACTTGGACCACTACACAGTCGAGTCTCATCCACTTCACGGATGCGCCATTGAGGGTGTCGCTGAAATGTTCTGACCAACACCCCCTTCCCCCCCCCCCCCACCCCCGCAGGTGTCTGTATCTCTCTGGCCTGGTTGATGCCAGAATATAATGCGGGAGTAAACCTAGAGTACAGCACTGTCACGCAGTCTCACTCCTAGATGGTGCCCCATAGCATCACGGTTATCATAACGATTATCATCGTCATCGTCATCATCATCATCAAGGCATTATAAAACCTGCCCCCAAGCTTTTGTGGACAATAAGATGATGTAGGAAATGACACAAGGAAAAAAAAAAAAAGAAAATTAAAACAGTTGAGCATGAAGGCAATCACCATGAGTTCGATGATCCTCAAAAATGATCTGGCAGTTTTCAAGAGCCTGCGCAAAATACTATTCGCTAGTAAGGTTTTGAAACGAGGAGGAGATGTTAAAGGGACTTATGAAACACTAGGTTTACTCCATCGCAATGATGAAAACATTCAGCTTGTTATTGTTACTGTTATTGTTGTTTAATAAAGCCCAACCGACTGCGTAGAGCCATACCAGGGCAATAACCGCTTCAAAACATACAAAACTTCAACAGGGAAAAGAAAAAAAAAAAAGAAAATTAAGTACACATGCCATGCCTTGCGCACATAATTCAAGGAGATGCCCCTGGAGTTGACCACTCCGTCCAATTCATCATTCAGGGGATTAAAAAAAACACACACTTGAATACAATTTCAAAGGATACCTGAGGACATCAAAACATATAAATCGGGCATAAAGTACCTACAATTACTACCGAATATCTCACCTCCCTAGAGCCAAAAATGCACTTAATACATGTACCCAATTATCAATCCTAAGAAAAAAGTACGTAAGACTTTACGGAACACATACAAGTGAATGGACCAGCAAGACAGAAAATGATAGGAAGAAATGCAAAGGAACAAGGCAGAAACAAAGAGAGTGACAGAAAAGAGGAAATTTCTAACACAGAATTTCCAGAATGTGGTGGATGCTATTTATACTGAAAGAGCCCCTGGCATCTCTACGGGGAGGGGGGGGGAGCATTCCGCTGAGAAGCCAACAGGCCAGTGACGACAGACACTATAGCTGTCCCGAGGATGAGGCAATTTAAGAATGATAAAATGCAAGGGAATTGCTATACAGTGGAACGTACCACAACTGCAGACATACGTGTATACAAATTTTCAGTCTGTTTGTTTATCTTTCAGACTGTCTCTCAAACTCACTCACGTCTTTAAAAAAGCAAGCTTACATGCATGTCTGTGTGATCAATACATTCTAACCCAGCTTGGAGAAGTAAAATGACCGATCTCTATCAATAATGCTATGATTAACCTGTCGCCTTGGTGTAGTGATTAGCGCAACAGACTATCGACTGGAAGGTTGTGGGTTCGAATCCCCATCAGTCCCTTCAAAATTCATCGTGGGATATTTCGGCTCTAACCGGCTCCTACTCAGAGTTGGGCTGTGCTATGGGCTCATTGGGAAGACTGAAACCACACAGTCGAGTCCCATCCACTTCATGGATGCGTCATTGAAAGTGTTGCTGAAATCTTCTGACCAATACCCGCAGGTGTCTGTATCTCTTGGGCCAGGTTGACGCCAGGATATATTATGATAGTGAGCGTAGAGTACAGCCCTGTTACACAGTCTCAATCCTAGATGGAACTCCATAGAAACATGATTATCATCCTCATCGACAACATCATCATAACATTGTAAAAACTGTGCCAGCTTCTGCGGCCATTAAGCTGGCGTAGAAAATGGGACGGGGATGGAAGGGGGAGGGGGGGGGGAAGAAAAAAAAGATGAACACAAAGGTAACCTCGCTGGGTGCGATGATCCTTAAAAGAATGCTATGATTAAAAGCAATATTATGTTTATAAATGATGATGGTATAGATATCAATGACGCATATTCTGACAAAATATAAAGTCTGATTCTACTGCGTAATTATCTACACCCCAAAATTGTAATTACTCTTAAACCGATGTAAAGTTCTCTTTGTGGGTGGGTACAATTATAACCTCAAAGCAGTAGAAAAAATCAGTTTCACGAAAATATTGATCAGCGTTCTTTTAAAAAAAATGACTTAGGTTTAAAAGTTCCTATAATACACATTGAACATTTATTTCCTTATATTTATTGTCATGTTTAATCAACGTTTTTTTTTTTAAGGCACTGTGGTTTAAATGTTCCAATAACACTTACTTAAACTAATAAAGTTTCCTTACATTTATCGTCATATTTGATCAGTGTTCTTTTAAAATTACTGTGGTTTAATTGTTCCTATAATACTTATTTAAACCTCATTCCAGGCGTTCCCTTATGTTTATTGTCATATTTAACCAATGTTCTTTAAAAAATAATTGTGGTTTAAAAATTCCTAGAACACTTATTCAAAAATGATTTCAGGCATTTCCTTATATCTATTGTCACATTTATTAATCAGTGGTCTTTTAAAATGACTGCGAATTAGAAGTTTCTATAATACTCATTTAAACGTTATTTGAGGCGTTTCTTTATATGTATTGCCATATTTAATCATGTTTTTTTTTTTAAAAACTGACTGCGGTTTAAAAGTTTCTTTAATACTTATTTAAAGTTTATTTGAGGCCGTTTCCTCACGTTTATTAATCATATCTAATCAATGTTCTTTTTAAATGACTATGGTTTACAATTTCCTATAATACTTATCTAAACTTTATTTGAATCGTTTCCTTGTATTTATTCTCATTCTTAATCAATGGTCTTTTTAAATGACTGTGGTTAAAAAGTTCTTAAAATACTTATCTAAACTTTATTTGAATCGTTTCCTTGTATTTATTCTCATTCTTAATCAATGGTCTTTTTAAATGACTGTGGTTAAAAAGTTCTTAAAATACTTATCTAAACTTCGTTTGAGTCGTTTCATTATATCTGTTGTTATATTTGATCAATGTTCTTTTTAAATCACTGCGGTTTAAAAGTTCCTATCATATCTATTCAAAATAGTTTGAAGCATTTCCTTACATTTATCGTCATATTTGATCAGTGTTCTTTTAAAATGACTGTGGTTTAATTGTTCCTATAATACTTATTTAAACCTCATTCCAGGCGGTTTCTTATGATAATTGTCATATCTAATCAATATTCTTTAAAAACGACCGTGGTTTAAAAGTTCCTGTAATGTTTATTTAATTTAAACTTTATTTGAATCAGTTCTCTATAAAGTTACTTATTGTCATATTTAAGTAACGTTCTTTTAAAATGACTGCAGTTTAAAAGTTCGTATCATACTTAATAAACTTTATTTGGGGCGTTTCTTTATGTTTATTTTCATGTTTAATCAAAGCTCTTTTTAAAACGAATGCGGTTTAAAAGTTCCTGTCATACTTATTGGAACTTTACGTTTCCTTACATTTGTTACCATATTTGCGTAGTATTATGCCTGCTCCAGGAACCACAACATTAAAAAAAAACCCAACTAGATACATATATGAATGATAAAAGTTCATTCTCTGGATCGGTTTGCGGTATGTATTCAGTTTGGGAGAGGCAGACACAAGAAGATCATTCATAAGGAAGATTAGGAAAAGACAGGCAACATTAAAGGCCATTTTATGAGGGCAGACACAAGAAGATCATTCATAAGGAAGATTAGGAAAAGACAGGCAACATTTATAGGCACTTTATGAGGAGAGGGGAATTGGAGCACCTGGTCACCACAGGAAAGCTGGAGGAAAGAGAGCACCAGGTAGACCCAGGGAAAAAATATTGGATGGCCTTGCAGAATGGCTGAAGACAGAGAGGGTGCAAGAGGTGCATGCAGCGAACAAGGGATAGAAACAGATGGAGGGCCATGATCGCCAAAGCCATGTGGCAAGGCACTTGATGATGATGATTCAGTTTGGGAAATGGGACAATGCTCGAATTTCATATTGTTTAACATTACTATTGGCATGACGTCTGAGACTTGTTCCGTGGTGCTGTGGTTACGCATCAGACTAAAATCTGGAAGATTGTGGGTTCCAATAGAATCCAATCAGCTCTATCAACATTATTGAGAGTTTTTTTTTCGGCCCCCCAACCGGTTCCTACTCAGAGTTGAGCGTGCTGTGGATTCATTGGGAAAGACTGGAACCACACTTTCGAGTTTCATTCACTTTAAGGATGCGTCATTGAGGACTGTTGCCAAAAAGGACCTGACCAACACCGCAGGTGTCTGTAGCTTTCGAGTCTGGTTGTGGCCAGGCTATATGTTATGGATGTAAGTGCAGAATGAAGCCCTGTCACGCAGTTTCAATCTGGAGTTGGGAATCTGTAGCATCGTGATGATCATCCCCCTCCCCTTTGTTTTGCATTGTTACGATATTGTGAACAATTGTCACAGGCTCCGTGTCCATTGAAGATGAGACAGCAAAAAACAAACAAATAAACAAACAAACAAACAAACAAGCAAGCAAGCAAACAAACAAAAAAATAAACAAAAACCGATCAACCAACCAACCAACCAACCAACCAGCCAACCAACCAACCAACCAGCCAATCAACCAACCAACCAAAACCAAGCAACCAAGCAACCAACCAACCAAGCAACCAACCAACCAAGCAACCAAGCAAACAAACAACCAACCAACCAACCAGCCAACCAACCAAGCAACCAAGCAACCGACCGACCGACAACCAACCAACCAACCAACCAACCAACCAACCAACCAACCAGCCAATCAACCAACCAACCAAAACCAAGCAACCAAGCAACCAACCAACCAAGCAACCAACCAACCAAACAACCAAGCAAACAAACAACCAAGCAACCAACCAACCAACCAGCCAACCAACCAAGCAACCAAGCAACCGACCGACCGACAACCAACCAACCAACCAACCAACCTACCAACCAACCAACCGACCAACCAACCAACCAACCAACCAACCAACCAACCAACCGACCGACCGACCGACCGACCAACCAACCAACCAACCAACCAACCATCCAACCGACCGACCGACCGACCAACCAACCAATCAACCAACCAACCAACGAACCAGCCAACCAACCAACCAACCAACCAACCGACCAACCAACCAACCAACCGACCGACCAACCAACCAACCAACCAACCAACCAGCCAGCCCGCCAGCCAACCAACAACCAACCAACCAACCAACCAACCAACCAAACAAGCAAAACAAACAAGCAAAACAAACAAGCAAAACAAACAAGCAAACAAACAAGCAAAACAAACAAGCAAAACAAACAAGCAAAACAAACAAGCAAACAAACAAGCAAAACAAACAAGCAAAACAAACAAGCAAAACAAACAAGCAAAACAAACAAGCAAAACAAACAAGCAAACAAACAAGCAAAACAAACAAGCAAAACAAACAAGCAAAACAAACAAGCAAAACAAACAAGCAAACAAACAAGCAAACAAACAAGCAAAACAAACAAGCAAAACAAACAAGCAAAACAAACAAGCAAAACAAACAAGCAAAACAAACAAGCAAAACAAACAAGCAAAACAAACAAGCAAAACAAACAAGCAAACAAACAAGCAAAACAAACAAGCAAACAAACAAGCAAACAAACAAGCAAGCAAAGAAACAAAAAGCAAACAAACAAGCAAACAAACAAGCAAACAAACAAGCAAAACAAACAAGCAAAACAAACAAGCAAACAAACAAGCAAGCAAAAACAAAAAGCAAACAAAAAGCAAACAAACAAGCAAACAAACAAGCAAAACAAACAAGCAAACAAACAAGCAAGCAAAGAAACAAAAAGCAAACAAACAAGCAAACAAACAAGCAAGCAAAGAAACAAAAGCAAACAAACAAGCAAACAAACAAGCAAGCAAAGAAACAAAAAGCAAACAAACAAGCAAACAAACAAGCAAGCAAAGAAACAAAAAGCAAACAAACAAGCAAAACAAACAAGCAAAGAAAACAAAAGCAAACAAACAAACAGACAAAAATAAACAACAATAGAAACAAACTAAATAACCAAGCTAAATAAACCCAACAAACAAATAAAACCAAGAAACAAATAAACAAATAAAACAAACACACAAAACGAACTAGTTATATAATAATCAACTGCTTTTACCTGAACAATTCCTTCACCAACCTCGCCAGTCCGTGATTCTGATTTGAATTCCTAATACATTTTATCAGACACATAAATCAGCAGCGAAAGAAAAGAGAGAAAATTAAACAAACAATAACAAAACAATAACAATAACAAAACAAAACAAAACAAAAACAAAACACAACGAAACAATAAAATAAAAATCCCGAACCTATTAAGAATCATTCAGGTCACTTCAACGACCATTTTGTGAGCCCCAAATGCCCAATTATCTAGGACAACACTCTCTTTGAAGCATTCAAGCAGAAAATGCTTACGCTCAAAATTAGTTCCCTTTGTCCCCCCCCTCCCCCACCCCCCAACTATCAATGACAAACTCCCATGTGGAACAACACACAACCTGCACAACCAAACGCGCGAATGAAACGCGAGGAAAAACAAAACAACAACAACAACAAAACAGCAATATTATCCTCACAATCGAATGGACAAATTAGGCATGAAATCGCCATTCTGTCGTGAACAAATTAAGCATGGAAGTCCTAGTTTCACGCCCTCACCCCCTAACCCCTTTTATACCCTTCCACCCCCACCCCCACCCCTCGAGTGTTAAATCTCCCCCCCACCCCCCCACCCCACCCCCCAAATGTCTTGTGGGTTATAGCGTTTAAGCGTCTGCTCCACGTTATAGAAACAGGTCCATGTATGTTTTCCATCCAGAAGATTAATATAAAGGCTGGGGAGGGGGGGGGGGGTTGTTCTTCAAAGACCCAATCTAGCGTAATAATCGTTCTTCGCCTCCTTCGAAGACGCCGGATCGAGCGCTAAACAAAAGGGGAAACAATTCGGCAAGCGGTGACACACACACACACACACACAGAAAAGGCATTGCACGTGCTGTATGAAGATTTGATCATAATCGAGGTCATTATCTCCCTCATTTTCGAAAACCAAGACGAATTTGTTTTCTGCCCCTTCCCATCACCCCCCACCCCCACTCCCCCCCAGTGAATAAACAGGCAAAAAAAAAAAAAATTCAAAAAAAAAAAAAAATTCAAAAAAAAAAAAAATTAAAAAAAAAAAAATCGATACGCTTTCTTGGGTAATATAAGTAGCGGTTATAACGTTATTGGACACGTTATTTCCATATTGCGTTTTGTGTGTAAGTTTTAAGGTCTCAATTTACGCCAGAAGATGCAAAGCCAGAGAAAAGAAATGTCCGATAATTGTTTTGCTATTTGAAGTAATAAGAACACAACAGTATCCTATAATTGTCTGTCTTTGTATGACGGTTAGTGTGTGGTGTTGTGTGGCGGGTGTGTGTGTGTGTGTGTGTGTGTGTGTGTGTGTGGTGTGTGTGTGTGT
>JAPXFY010000030.1:44394988-44404988 GCA_030674185.1 Monoplex corrugatus | reverse complement strand
TAATTTGAGTTGGTAAAGCGATTGTCCCGCCAACTCCCGGTGTTGTTAGATCCCAGAAGATGTGATTGGGTTTGCACTTCACTCCCTAACCCTGTGGTTTTAGCACTGTCCCAGTAACTCAGGCTGCAGTGATTGGTTTATGGCATTACGCCGACTAATACGTGGATATTCTGGATCTTCTCCCAACCTTACTATGGTGATTGTTAATCGTTTCGACCCGGAGACTCGTCACTGAGAGATTTGTTAAGATTTCCCAGAAATGATGGTATCAACGAGACATTCTCCGAAGAATGGTATGGTGATTGTTCAGAAGAATGCCCGACTACATCATGGTGATGTTCAAAAGAATTACCCATACGTAATTCCCGGCGAACATTTTAAGCTCTCTAAATGACATACGCTCCCATGGATGTTTTAAGACATTTCCGCAGCTAACTTCCAAGAGACTTATGTTAGGAGATTTTCCAAAAACGTGAAGCAGGTCTTTAAGAACTCTTAGGAAAAACCAAATATCAAAAACATACAAAAAAAGAAACATAGTAATTGGAAGACAAATAGAACATACGTAACGGTAAAAACTAATGTAACGTTTCAAACGTCATGGTGATTTGTCAAGCATTCTCCCAAGTAACGTCACTGGTGATTTGTCAAGCATTCTCCCAAACTAACGTCACTGGTGATTTGTCAAGCATTCTCCCTTGTTATATTTGCTCTAAATATAGTCTAGCATGGTTTTCCTTTTGTCATATTCATAAGCTTGACAAAAGTTAAAATTTGGCCGAAATTAAGCCCTAGTCTTGTTTTGTCAATATCAGATATTCGTTCTCATTGTGTTCTTCTCTGTTTCGGGTCTCTATTTGTTTGAACGCTGAAAGTCAGTGTGACTCAGAATGATGACAAATTCGAGGTTCAAGGATTCGCTGCCCATAGAGTTCTCAACTTTTCTCTTCAGTTTGACGGGAAAATCAAACTAAACGTCTAGTCCTTCGGAAGGGGACGAAAAACGAGTCCGACCCGTGTGCCTTCTGGCTACGCACGTTTAAGATTCTACGGCAGTTGAAAATCGTGAAGAGCAGGGCATTTCCTGGCTGCCTAGGTATAAAATATTGGAAAGGTAGGTTGATTTCCCAGGTCCCACCCCTTTGTTAGTGTTAGCCTGCATGCCTTTCTAGAATCTTGGTTCAAAACAAGTGAATATGACTATGAATTTGATGCGAGGGAAAGGAGATGGGCGCCGCCCTCGTGGTGCTGGACCGGGAAAAGTTGAGGTCTCTGCCACCTCACTCCCTACGACCCCTAGGTTATGGCACTGTCCAGGTAGGACCTCAGGACTTGGCCAGCTGATGGGTTTATGTGCAGACTTAAGGCTTGTACCGTGATCATTCTGGATCTTCTCCATCACATGGCACCTGTTACGTTAGTGTATATGGAATTCGTTTCGAGCCGGAGACGTCATCTTGAGAAGCTCAAAAATTGAAATTGAAATTGAAATTGCGTATCAAACACATGAGAAATTCTGAAGGAGATGGCTTGATTGGGGGTCAAAGAAAGAATGCTCAGAACTAGGAAAGTGACAGTTCCAACAAGGAAATGAACCATCAGTAATTCCCGCCAACACTTCCTTGCCTCTCTAAATGGACATTCCGCTCCTCATTAGATGTTAAAAGAAAAGCACGATGAAACTGTCCAAAAAACTATAGCAGGAGACATACAAAAAGCATGAAAAGCAGGTACTTTATGGAAATGCATTTACTGGAAAAAGAACAAAAAAACAAAAAAAAAAAAAAAAGAAAACAAAAAAGGAAGAACGAAAATAGGAGACATACAGAGAGCAGGAAAAACAAGTAACGTATGGTAACGCATGTACTGCAAAAACAACAAAAGGAGAAAAAAAAAAAGGAAGAACAGAGCGTGAAAAGTATGTCGCCTATGGAAATACATTTACTGGAAAAAGAAACAAAAAGAAAAAAAAAATGAAAAACAGGATGAACGAAAATAGGAGACATATACAGAGAGCATGCAAAGCAGGCTGCTTACGGAAATGTATTTACTGGAAAAAAGAACAAAAGAAAGAAAAAAAAAAAAGAAACAAAAAACAAAAAAACAAAAACCGAAAGAAAGAACGAAAATAGGAAACATACGGAGAGCGTGAAGAGCATGTAGCCTGTAGAAATCCATTTACTGGAAAAAGAAGAAAAGAAGGAAAAAAAAAAAATTCAAACGAAAATAGGACACACATGTAGAGAGCGTCAAAAGCATGCAGCTGAAGGAAATACGTTTACTGGAAAAAAAAACCCCCAAAAATGGAAAAAATAAAGGTAGAACGAAAATAGGAGACATATACAGAGAACGTGGAAAACAAATAGCTTGTACAAATACATTTACTGGAAAAAAAAACAACAACAACAACAACAACAACAACAACAACAACAACAACAAAGGAAGAACGAAAATAGGATACCTCTACATAGAGCGAGAAAAGCATGTAACTTATGGAAATACATTTACTGAAAAAAAAAAAAAAGAAAAAGAAAGAGGTCGAGGAAGAACGAAAATACGAGACATATACAGAGAGCACGAAAAGCATGTAGTCCGTGGAAATGCATTTACTGGGAAAAAAAAGAAAAGAAAGAAAAAAAAAAAGAGGAAGAACAAAAATAGGAGACATATACAGAGAACGTGGAAAACATGTAACTTGTACAAATGGATTTACTGGAAAAAGAACAACAACAACAACAAAAATAACAACAACAACAACAACAACAAAAAAAGGAAGAACGAAAATAGGACACATCTACAGAGAGCGAGAATAGCATGTAACTTAAGGCAATGCATTTACTGGAAAAAGAACAAAGAAAATGAAAGGCAGAACGAAAATAGGACACATCTACAGAGAGCGAGAATAGCATGTAGCTTATGGAAATACATTTACTGGAAAAAAAAAAAAAAAACGAAAATAGAAAGAAAAAAAGAGGAAGAACGAAAGTAGGAGACATACACAGAAAGCATGAAAAGCAAGCCACTGAAGGAAATACGTTTACTGGAAAAAAACACAAAGAAAAATGGAAAAATATAAGGTAGAACGAAAATAGGAGACATATACAGAGAACGTGGAAAACAAAGAGCTTGTACAAATACATTTACTGGAAAAAAAACAACAAAAAACAACAACAAACAAAAAAAAGGAAGATCGAAAATAGGACACATCTACAGAGAGCGAGAATAGCATGTAGCTTATGGAAATACATTTACTGGAGAAAAAAAAAAAGAACGAAAATAGGACACACATACAGAGAGCGAGAAAAGCATGTACCTTAAGGAAATGCATTTACTGGAAAAAAAAAAGAACGAAAATAGGACACACATACAGAGAGCGAGAAAAGCATGTAGCTTATGGAAATACATTTATGGGGAAAAAAAAAAAACGAAAATAGGACACACATAGTACAGAGAGCGAGAAAAGCATGTACCTTAAGGAAATGCATTTACTGGAAAAAGAACAAAAGAAAATGAAAGGCAGAACGAAAATACGACACATATAGTACAGAGAGCGTGAAAAACATGCAGCTTATGGAAATACATTTACTGGAAAACGAAAAAAAAAAAAAAAAAAAAAAAATAAGGAAGACCGAAAATAGGACACATATAGTACAGAGAGCGTGAAAAACATGAAGCGTAAGGAAATACGTTTACTGGAATAAGAACAAAACAAAGAAAGGAAGGAAGAACGAAAATAGAAAGGAACAGAATAAGGAAGAAATATAAGAAGGCAACAAAGGAAGAAGGAAAGAGTCCAGTGATTGACATATGTAGCACTAAAAAAAAAAAAAAATAGGAAAAAGCGGGGGGGGGGGGGTAGGGTTGGGGGGGGAGAGAAGAGAGGGACAAACATACAGTACCGATTACAGACAGATGCTAGTGCGCCTTTATGCCGATACAAAAAATATAGTAATGACAACTAAACAAAACAAAGGAAAACACACACACACACACACACACACACACACACACACACACACACATACACACACACACACACACTCTCACACACACACACACACACACACACACACACACACACACACACACACACACACACGCTCTCGTTAAAAGAAATATCGAAACGAACACACACACACACACACACACACACACACACACACACACACACACACACACACACACACACACACACACAACGCACACACACACACACGCACATACACACACCCCACATACACACACACACACATACTCACACACACACACACACCACATACACGCACACACATACACCACACACACACCACACACACACACACACACACACACACACACACCACACACAAAGCTCTGCTCTTTAGGGGGGGGGGGGGTTCATATTATCCCGTTGTTGACCAGGATTGATTTGTGTTTATTTTTGCCCGTCTGACGTTTGCGTTCATTAGCTACAGTGTGTATCATGTCATACGTTATCATGAACAATTGGCTGATGTCCTCTGTGTGTGTGTGTGTGTGTGTGTGTGTGTGTGTGTTGTTGTGTGTGTGTGTGTGTGTGTGTGTGTGTGTGTGTGTGTGGTGTGTGTGTGTGTGTGTGTGTGTGTGTGTGTGTGTGTGTGTGTATGTGTGTGTGTGTGTCGTTTTCGTATTCTTAACAGCGTGGTGTGTGTGTGTGTTCGTTTTCGTTCTTTGATTTTAACGTCTTTTACTATAGTGATATTAGACGGTGTGTGTGTGTGTGTGTGTGTGTGTGTGTGTGTGTGTGTGTGTGTGTGTGTGTGTGTGTGCGTGTGTGTGTGTGTGCGTGTGTGAGCATCTATCTATCTATCTATGTATCTATCTATGTTTCTATCTATCTATCTATCTATCTCTCTATCTGTATATCTATCTATTTATCTATCTATCTATCTATCCATCCATCTATCTATATATCTTTACCTATCTATATATATATATCTTCTTTCTTTTTTTTTTCTTTCTTTCTTTTTTACTTTTGTTCTTTTGCTCTTTCTTTCTTTGTTTGTTTTCTTTCTTTCTTTCTTTCTTTTTTCTTTCTTTCTTTCTTTCTTTTTTATCTATCTATCTATCTATCTATCTATCTACTATCTATCTATCTATCTATCTGTGTTTCTTTTTTTTCTTTCTTTCTTTCCTCATTCTTTCTTTTTCTTTTCTGTCTTGTTTTTTTCTTTCTTCTTTCTTTCTTTCTTTCCCTTCTATTTTCTTCTTTCTTTCTATCTTTCTTTTCATCTCTCTCTCTTTCTTTCTGTCTGACTTTCTGTCTGTGTTTTCTTTTTTTCTTTTTCTCTTTCTTTCTTTCTTTCTTTCCATCTTTTTTTCTTTCTTTCTCTCTATCTGTATATCTATCTATTTATCTATCTATCTATCTATCCATCCATCTATCTATATATCTTTACCTATCTATATATATATATAAACATAATAGATATATATTATATATATTATATATATTGTACATGTGTTTGTGTGCACGCGCGTCTGTATGTGCGTGCGTGTGTATGTGTGTGTGCATGCATGCGCATCTGTATGTGCGTGCGTGCGTGGTGTGTGTGTGTGTGTGTGTGTGTGTGTGTGTGTGTGTGTGTGTGTGTGTGTGTATGTGTGTGTGTTTATACTGACGGAAGGGCATCCGATTTATTTATGCCATCTGTACGTCTGTGTCTAGCTTTAGACAGAAATCAATTCAAATCGTTGGAAAGCAAAACGTTTTACGCAATGTAATTTGTGGCCCTGCATCCTGTACCACAGACAAAAAACACATATCGTCCTCCCACACAAACAACGCCAAAGAATCATGCCAGTCTTTTGACTAACCCCCACCCCACCCATCCCCCAAATCATCTTTTGCCAACACTGTTTATACGTATTTGATAGTGACTGCAATTCTTGCACATAGACACTTTGTTGAAAATGTAGGCTTTTGCGTGTATTTTAAACATTAAGTCTGATACAAAATGATTTTGATTTGCTAGTACGTGTATCATCTTATTTTGTTGGAAACGAGTACAAAGACATTTGAAACAAACAAACAAACAAACAAACAAAACAAACAAAACAAACAAACACACAAACAAACAAACAAAACAAACAACAAACAAAAACAAACACAACAAACAAACAAACAAACACCAACAACTAAAATTTGAAAACATGAATAAATGACTGTGTGTTGTTTAAAAAAACACATCAGTAAATATAATGTATATATGTAAATTTTGCTATATGATGTACATATGTAAATTTTGCTCAATCTATTGTATATAAAAATCTTGTTCAGTTTTCTCAACAACAACAACAACAAAAATGTCTTACCAACAACTACTTTCCCAAAGCAGTCAAAAAGAGTATGAACTCCATCATTACAAAAAGACGATGGAGACGAACAGAGCACGTCACAGTATCAAGGCTATACCCATTTCAAAACACACACAGGACAAAAAGAAAAAAAAAAAGAAAAATTAAGTACACATATCAACGCATTCTCGCACAGAAACTAAGGAGGTGCTCCCGGCGTTCACTACCCCGTCCAACTTACCGCACAGGGGATTTAAAAAAAAAAAAAACGTTTCTGAATACAAATTCAAACATAATCAAAGACCCTAAAACATACATAAAAACGGGCCTAAATTACTAAACATGCTTTCGCATATCTCATTTCTCCAGAGCCAAAATTGCACTTAAATTGATACATGTACCCAATTATCAATCCTAAGAGATAGTACGTAAGACTTTATCGAACACAGACAGATGAATGGACCAACGAAGCAGAAAATGATAGGTAGAAATGACAGAAAGCAAAGGAACAAGGCAGAAACAAAGAACGTGGCAGAAAAACAAGGACATAATTTCCAGACGGTGGGGATACTATTCACACTGAAGGAGCCCCCGGCATCCATGGGGAATAATTATTAGTTAGTGGAAGTAGTGGTAGTAGTGGTATTAGGAGGAGTAGGAGTAGGGGTAAGAGTAGTAGTAGTAGTTAGTGGTAGTAAGAGTAGGAGGAATATGAGGAGTAGGAGTAGTAGTAGAGTAGATAGTACAGTCGTCGTCATCGTGTCGTCATCATCATCATCATACATCATCATCGTCGTAGTCGTGTCGTAGTCGTAGTCGTCGTCGTCGTTGTCCGTCGCCGTCGTCGTCGTCGTCGTCGTCATCTCATCATCATCATCATCATCGTCGTCGTCGTCGTCATCAACATCAACATTACAATCATCATCATCACCATCATCGCCATCATCATCGCCATCATCATCGCCATGGCCATCGCCATCATCATCATCATCATTATCACCATCACCATCACATCACCATAACCATCATCATTCACAAGACAAGCACATTTGTTCAGCCGACTGGCATTTGTCAAGTATACAAAACACAAAGAATAAAACACAGCACAATGTGTGTGTTGGGTGTGTGTGTGTGTGTGTCGTGTGTGTGTGTAGTGTGTCTGTGTGTGTTGTGTGTGTGGTGTGTGTGTGTGTGTGTGTGTGTGTTGGTGTGTGTGTGTGTGTTGTGTGTTGGGTGGGTGGGGAGGGGAAGCAGAAGACTTAGTTGACATTTCGCTGAGCAAGAGTTTTTTTCCCTTTTTTCTTTTCTTTATTTATTTATTTTTTTGGCCAACAAAGCGTTTTCAATATCGTTGCTAATTAGATTCTTTATTGATTTGATTTCATCTTGTTTTCTAATTGCAGTAATATTAAATTACTTATCATTTCGTTTCCGTTATTTTTCTTGTCGCGGTCGTTGTCCTTGAAAACTGTTGCTTTTCAACTGACGAATTTGATGTTGGCATTACTAATTATTAATATCGTCACTTTCCAAGTTTCCTATAACAACTGTCTTTCAAAATTGACAGTTTAAAAAAATGAAAAGAATTTTATTCACAATATAATCAGTTTTTAAAATTGTCTACGTTGCTTTATTTCTATTGATATAATTGTCAGTATAACAATAACGTCAACCTGACAATACATGGCTTACGATGAGTAGGACGTTATGCTCAAGAAGACATGATAATGCACAATTGATACTTCATTTGCCATCAAAATGTTTGACAAAATAGAATAAAAGAAAAGAAAAGAAAAGAAACAGAAAAAAAACCAAACCAAAAACCCAAACCAAAACAAAACAGAACAGAACAGAAGCAGAACAAAAACACAAAACACAAAACTCAAAACAAAACAAAACAAAACTAAAGAAAAGAAAAAAAACAAAACAAACAGAACAGAACAAAAGAACAAACAAAACAGAACAAAACAGAACAAAACAAAACAAACAAACAAAACAAACAGAACAAAACAAACAAACAGAACAAACAAACAAACAAAACAAAAAACAGAACAAAACAAGAACAGAAAAACAGAACAACAGAACAAAAAACAGAACAGAAAAAAGACAGAACAGAACAAACAAACAAACGAACAACGACAAACAAACAAAAACAAACACAGAACAAAACAAGAACAAAAAACAGAACAAACAGAACAAAACAAAAAACAAACAAAACAAAACAAAGCAAAGAAAACAAAACAAAACAAAAGAAAACAGAACAAAAGATTCATACTACAGGGACTGTTTGGTCGATCCTAGGGTGGGTCACGTTTTATTAGTTTATCTATTTGTACATTTATATATTTACTTATCTTTATTAATTTATTAATTTATTTACTTATTTTTTAAACTCATTTATTACCTTATTTTACTTATTCAGTTATTTGTTTATTCATCTAACATTTTTACTTATTCATCTGTTTATTGATTTACTTATTCATTTATTTATTTGTTTATCTATTATAGTTTATTTATTTTTTTGTTTATTTATTTATCTATTTAGCTATCTATTTATTTCTTGCCCTTACAGTGGTCTGTTAGATCAGAGCATGTCAGCCCCGTGCTAAAAACACAGAAAGCATCCGGGGCTTGACCGTCAGACAAAGTCACGTTGGTCCAATGGACAGAGTGGTGGACGCAAGATCTCTTATCTCGAGTTCAATCCCAGCTTGCATGTCACATTATATTAACACTGACCCGTTCGCTGCCCACACTAAAGTTTCCATCATTCTGTGTTGTGTCTGCTTGCTGTTTCATAGGAGCAGAGATGTGGTTCTACAGAAGACTCCAAAGAATAAGCTGGATTCAAAGACGAACAAACCAAAGCATTCTGGAGAAAAACTGAACGAACAACCTGAACTTTTAGGCCTGGTTAGGAAAAGGAAAAATGAAATGCGTTGGACATGCTATGAGACATCAGAGCTGCCACGTGACGAAGACTCTGACCCAGGGCAAAATGGAGGGCAAGAGACGACAAGGAAGACCGCCGACTTCCTATGTAGAGAACATAGCCAAGTGGACGATATTGTCGAAAGATGAAGTGTTTGTTTATTTTTGTTGTTGTTTTTTGTTTTTTTTGTGTGTTGTGTGTGTGTGTGTGTGTGTGTGTGTGTGTGTGTGTGTGTGTGTGTGTGTGTGTGTGTGTGTGTGTGTGTGTATGTGTGTGTGTGTGTGTGTGTGTGTGTGTGTGTGTGTGTGTGTGTGTGTTTCTTGTTTCACGTTCGGGACTACGGTGACTTAGCTTTTTGCTGTTGTATCCATTGAAACTTTTAGGGATACCTTCTATACAACGTCGAAATGAGCTGACCTCTGTCCATAAAAGTGACCAAGGGAATCCTGTCTGATCTTTTGGTTTTGTTGTTGTTCTTGTTGTTGGCTTATCTATCTATTTATCTGTTTATTTTTGCTTAGATAGGGAAAAATATCTATCTGGATATTTGCCTGTTCTTTTATGTAAAATTGGTCTCGTTAGAGTTTCCTAATCATAGGAGGTATTAGATAGTTTTCCGTTCTCTTTTATGTTTTTTTTTTCTTTTCCCCTTTTTTTCCATTGTTTTCTTTTCTCTCTTTGTCTCTCTCTGTCTCTATTTGTCCCTCTCTGTCTGTCTGTCTGTCTATCTATCTATCTCTCTTTTTTCCTTTC
>JAPXFY010000030.1:44387488-44389988 GCA_030674185.1 Monoplex corrugatus | reverse complement strand
TCCCAAATGAGATCGTGTCCATCAGTGGTGAATTTACATGTTCATAATGTTAATAATCCACAGATTAAATTTCTCACTTATAATGTGAATGGATTATTACCGAAACTGGATGATGAGGATTTCATTAATTTCATTTCGCAGCATGATTTCATTTGTCTCACTGAGACCTTTATAGCGAATGATTTTGATTCATCTTTGTTTCAAGAGTTTGTTGTATTTACATTAAAAGCAAAGAAACTATCTCATCAAGGAAGGTATTCCGGTGGAATAATAGTTATGGTAAGAAAGACTTTAAAATCGTTTGTTAAACGAATTGAGGTTGGAAACGAAAATGCTATTATTGTTGAAATCAACAAAGATTTGTTTTCAACAAATAAACCTATAATGTTTGTATGTACATATATTCCCCCTCATGATTCCACATACTGGAATAATCAGCATGATGGGTTTGGTATGGAAGTGTTGGAACAATGTTTGTTAGATTTACAAGTTTCGCACGACGACTTTTATGTTTTGCTGACTGGTGATTTAAATGCAAGAACAGCTGATGGTAACTACTGTTCATTTGGATATGACAGTGGCAGTGTTTTAACTGATCTTTCGGTATACAGTGATTTTTTGAGACAGTCTCATGATTGCCGCACAAATGTTTTTGGAAACCAACTGCTCGAGCTATGCAGTATGTTTGACTGTATCATTTTAAATGGTCTGTGTAAACTGGACTTTGATGGTAGTTATACATACTTTGGGGTTTCAGGGTCGAGTGTAGTTGACTATTTCATCGTATCATGTGATCTGCTTTCATCAGTTAAAATTGCTGCATTAGATGTTGACAGTCTCACAGAATCAGATCATTTACCGGTTATAATGAAAGTGGAGCGAAAGCTTGAAACAGGAATAAAAGCGGAGGGAAAAGTATCAAAAAATAACATCACACAAAAGTTCATATGGCAAGAAAATAAGAAAGACGATTATACAAACAAATTACAAAGTGAGCACATTCAGAGAAGACTTACATTGGCTTCGGATACTCTAGACACTAATGTAGATAAGGCTTTAACCATATTTGTTGAATGTCTCAAAGAAGCTGGTGCTTGTATGTACCGTAGGAAATGTACAGAGAAGAGAAAAAGATCTGATTGGTTTGATGGTGAATGTGAGAAAGCAAAAGCAGAAAGCAGAAAAACTCTCAAACACTACAGAAAAACAAAAGATGAGGATGATAGAGTTGTGTATTGTGAAGCACGGAAGAAGTATAAAAAATTATTAAAGAATAAAAAACAGCAGTATAATAAACAAAAAGCAGAATGCTTAGCCAGAAATATTTCAAATTCATCGCAGTTTTGGACTGAGTTAAGAAATATAGGGTATGGTACCAAAAACAAACTTACTAACAATGTAAGTATTGATGAATGGTTCAGTCATTTTAAAAACGTATTTCAAGATAACAGATCAACAAATGATGAGCGCTGCATTGTCGAAGTAGATTTAAATGAATCAACAGAACACCCATTAAATTCTAAGATAACTATAGAAGAAGTCAGAGAATCCATCAGAAAATTGAGGGACGGTGTTACAGCCGAGATGTTAAAAAATGGTAACACAGATATCCATAATTTTCTTTTGAAGCTGTTTAACACTTTATTCGACCGAGGAATTTATCCTCAAGACTGGTCAAAAGCTATTATCATACCAATATTTAAGAAAGGAGATCTGATAAAGTGGACAATTACAGGGGTGTGTCGTTATTAAGCATTGTTTCAAAATGTTACACATCAATACTGAATACTAGATTGTATGCTTGGTTAGAAAACAATAATTTAATATCAGAAAGTCAGGCAGGTTTTAGGAAAAATATTCTACAGTGGATCAAATTTTCAGTCTGTACGCTATGGTTCAGAAAACTATGTGCAAGAAAGGTAGAAAACTATATGTTGCTTTTGTAGACTTTAAGAAAGCCTTTGATTCGGTTCAGCATGACAAACTCTTAAAGTGTATTCAAAATCAAGGAGTAAAAGGGAAGTTTTTGGTTTCGCTAAAAGCAATGTATGAATCATTATGCTCATGTATTCGGGCAAACCGGGAATTATCTGAAATATTCGATAACCCCATAGGCGTGAGACAAGGATGTGTCTTAAGCCCTACTTTATTTTTCGGTATTAATAAATCAATTAGCCAATTGTATGGATGAAAAGGGGCGACATGGCATCCAGTTGATGCCAGGTTCAATGGAAATATTCATTCTTCTTTTTGCAGATGATGTAGCCCTTCTGTCAACAACACCAAATGGTTTGCAAAACCAGTTAAGAGTCTTGCAGACATACTGTGCCAGCAAGAAACTGGAAGTTAATCTTGAAAAAACTAAGGTTATGGTTTTCAGAAGAGGGGGCTTCTTAGGACGACATGAACAATGGTTTTACAAAGGGACAAAATTGGAAGTAGTTAGTAAATATTGTTATCTGGGGTTCAGTTTCACGACAATGATTAGCACCAAGGCCGG
>JAPXFY010000030.1:44369988-44374988 GCA_030674185.1 Monoplex corrugatus | reverse complement strand
CAAACAAACAAATTAACATTTAAAGAAAAAGATAAAAGCAGTTAAACACACAAAAAAACAATTGAATGTTTAGTTGCATAACAACAAATTACTTCCAGTTAAGCCATTTCACTTTTGAAATTGCACATCATCATCATCATCATGTGCCTTGCCGCTTGACGTGGGCGATCATGACCCTCCATATGCATCCATCCCTTGTCGCTGCGAGTACATCTTCCACCCTCTCTGTCCTCAGCCACCCTGCAAGTCAGTCCAACATTTTCTCCCTGGGTCTACCTGGTGTTCTCTTTCCCTCCAGCTTTCCTGTTGTAACTAGGTGCTCCAATTCGCCTTTCCTCATAAAATGGCCTATAAATGTTGCTTGTCTTTTCCTAATCTTCTTTATTAATGATCTTCTTCTTGCGTCTGCCTCCATCAAGACTGTCTCGCTTGTTTTCTTTGCTGTCTATAAAACTCTCAACATTCTTCTTAAAAAAAACACATTTCTGCTTCCTCAATCTTGTTCTGGCTTTGTGTGTTGACTGTCCACGCCTCACAACAGTATAACAGTATCGGTTCTATATAACATACATTACACATATCAACAATTAAATATCTAGTTGCATAATAACAATATGCTTTCAGTTAAGCCATTTCGGTTATGAAATTACGCGTGTCGACAATGAAATACTTAGTTGCATAATAATAATGTTCTTTCAGTTAAGCAATTTCATTTCTGAAATTGCACGTATGAACAATTACATACTTAGTTGCATAATAACAAGATGCTTTCAGCTAAGCCATTTCCCTTATGAAATTATGCATATCACATACACGTACAAAGTTCATATCAAACTGGAAACGTTAACCATACGGTATTTAAAGATACATACAGTTGTTACAGTAGTCAACAATACCAGTATTTTAACCCATAGGCAGGTGTGTATAATGCAGTATACAGAAAGAAAATGGAGACCGCGAAAGAAAGCACAATTGATACTGATAGTATCCAGTATAGACATTAACACGCATATAAATGATTACGTTTATTTTTAAAAGTTTTGACAGATACAAGATATGATTAAAAAAAAAAAAAAGCTCAAATATATTTTTCTCAGAGAGAATCTGACTGTGAAAGGAAGCACTATTGATACTGATAGCATCCAGTTATGGACATTCATTATTAACACACGCATAACGATTATGTTTATTTTTAAACGTTTTGACTGATACTATAATTATATGATTCAAACAAAATAATCAGATGTAGTTTTCTGGGAGACAATCTGTCAAACCTGGCCCAGATAACATAACTTACAGCACTTCTTCGAAGTACTCTCCCCTTACTTCGATGCAACGTCACAAGCACCTAACCCAATAAAAAAAAAAAAAAAAACGCCTTTTGATTGTCCCCCTTTGAGCTCTATTTCACAGGTTTTGCAAGGTCCTGGATGCAGCAAAATGTCCTCGCAGAAAGGCTGTCCTTCAAGAGAAGGAACAACCAGAAGTGAAAGGGGGTGATTTTAGGGCTCTGGTGAGGCAAAAACTAGGATGTTTCGGTTTACTCGAAACGTCTGAAGATACGATACACAGATACAATCGTCATTTACATGTATGCTAGATAATTCAAAATGATAGGCGGATACAATATTAATGTCAAAATGTGTAGACCAGTGAGAAAAGGAATAAACTGACTAAAATTAGAAGGAAAAGGCTGAAACTTCCCTGCTGCTCCGTCCAGTGTGAGAAAAGGAATAACTGAATTTGTTGCTACTGTTGCAAAACAATTTCCCATTGTGATGCTTTGGGCTAAATAAAATTCTTGTATCTTGTATCTTGTACTGAGCTGTTGAGAATATGGATTCCAATCCCGGGGTGAGCTACATTAACACATGGCCTTCTCACTCTCCCTCCCATCTTAACATCATTGTTGTTCTGGTGGTGTCTTGTTGTATCAAATACACGTTTTTATTCTTTGTACGTGTTTTTTTTTTTCTTTCTAGTTTAGGTCTTCCTTGGTCCGCTATTTTTTAAAAAAAATTAGATGCCTAAGCTTACATTCTCAACAGTTCTCAGTAGCTACCATATTCAGTCTATTCCTTTTCTCAAACTGGACGGAGCAGAAGGGAAGTTTCAGTCTTTTTCTCTTAATTTTTTTATTTTTTTTTTATCTGGTTTTGCTTGTTTGTGATTTTAACGCTTGACAAAGGCCAGTTGTCTTTTTGTTTTTCTCACCACGGGAGCACTAACACTATCAGAATGATTGAGACATTAAGATAGGCACCTGTTCTTGTTCTTGTTTGGTATTATTAATGTCCCAGCGTGTTTACGATTAAGGACTGTCCTGAGGATGAACAGTGTCATATAATTAAAGAAGGAAAGCGTCGTCTTGTAGTTTCCATGTCTAAGTTGGGAGGGGTTTCAAGTCGTTCGAGAACTCCCCCTCCCCATGAAAAGATAGGCAGCCAAAAGGCCAGTTTTTGTTTAATGTTGAGGGCTGGGATTGAACTCTAAGATATCAGGTCTTGGATATATACTTCTATTGAAAGAACCACCCAGCCCACATATAAACACTGTGGCCCACTCGAGACTCGAACTCACGACACTTGAGTAATGAGCATGGCGCACTAACCAACTGAGATAGCAGGTCCACTGAAAAAAAATAAAGGAAAAGAATGAAACAAGCAAGCAAGCAAGCAAGCTAACAAACAAATAATTTAAGAAAACAAACAAACAAACAGACAATGTACAGTCTAAGAAAACAAGCAAAGGAACAAACAAACAGACAACATACAATCTAACAAAACAAACAAACAAACAGACAGACAGACAGACAGACAGAACCAGAAAAGAAAACAAGCAAACGACCCAACATGTAATCCAACCAAACAAACAACAATAAATAGAAAACAACCAAACAAGCAATCAGTCAGTCAAACAAACAAACAACCAACCGAACAAGCAAACCAACCAAGCAACCAATCAAACAACCAAGCAACCAGCCAAGCAAGCAAGCAAGCAAGTGAACAACCAACCAACCAACCAACCAACCAATTAAACAAGGAATCAAACAAATAAACAAACAGGCAAACAAACAAACAATAAATAAACAAACAACAAAATCACAATAAAAACAATCAAACAAACAAGAAAAAACAAACAAGCAAACACCCAAATAAACGAAGAAAGAAAGAAACAAACGAACAAACAAAACAAAAACACACAACCAAAGAAAGAAAGAAAGAAATAAACAAACAAACACACACACACACACAATCAATCAACTAATTAAACAAAGAAACAAACACAAATAAACATTCAAACAAAGGAACAATCAGACACAAAAAATCAATCAATCAATCGATCAATCAAACAAACACACAAACAAGCAAGCAAACAAGCAAAGAAAAGAAACAAACACATAACTAAACAAACGAGCTAACAAACAAAACATCCCGTATCAGGATTAACTAAATGCGGGATTTGTAGACTTTCAGTTTAACCCTTCGACTCCCGCACCCTATTTACCTACTGCAGGAAGCTGGTGGATAGGGTGAGGGAGTGAAAGGGCTCAGTTTTTGCTTTGCTAGTATGGTTGGCAAGCAGAATAATGATGGACAGGGTGCAAGAGAAGACAAGGCAAGACAAGAAGACAAAACAGAACAAGACAGGATAGCACACGACAAGACAAGAAAGGATAGGATAGGATAGGACAGGACAGGACAAGACAAGACAGGACAGGACAGGACAGGACAGGACAGGACAGGACAAGACAAGACAAGACCAGACAAGACCGGACAGGACAGGACAGGACCACACCGGACCAGACCGCACCGGACTGGGCAAGACAAGACAGGACAGGATAGAGACAAGACAAGACAAGACAAGACAAGGCAAGACAACACAACACAACACAACACAACACAACACAACACAACACAACACAACACAGCACAGCACAGCACAGCACAGCACAGCACAGCACAGCACAGCACAGCACAGCACAGCACAGCACAGCACAAGACAGGGCATCACAAGACAACACAACACAAGCCAACAAAAAAGACAAGACAAGACAAGACAAGCGCACATTTTCGGCCTGTATTCTATATTTATGTATTTCTACTTCGTGTTTGATTGAAAGCTGACTGTCACTTTGACGTAGATTTCTTGCTACTGAAATGACGCTATTCTATTTGTATTACGTCATGCTTGTATTACATTGTTTTCACATTATATCTTTATCGTATGATGTAACGTTTTCCATCAAATCTTCATTCATGTCTTGTACTCCTATATTTCAGCTCTGCTCAACGTGACGTCAAGAAAATAGAATTTTTTTTTTTCCTTTACGTTTTGAGCATATATATTCTTTGTTGTCTTTTGCGTACTCTTGACGAAGATCAGTCGATCAAATATTTGCGCCTGTCTTGCTAGGCTGAAGTCAGAGGTACCAGGTCTGCAGGTGCCTTCTAATAAACCGTTACAGTTTCAGTTTCAGTTTCAATTTCTCAAGATGACGTCTCCGCGCTCGGAATGAATTCCACATGCACGAACGTCACACGTGCCATGTGATAGAGAAAATCCAAAATGATCACGGCACAAGCCTTAAGCCTGCACATAAACCCATGAGCTGGCCAGGTCCTGAGGTCCCACCTGGATAGTTCCATCACCCTGGGGTCGTAGAGGAGTGAGGTGGCAGAGACTTCAACTTTTCCCTGGGCGAGCACCACGAGGGCGGCGCCCATCCCCTCTCCCTCGCTTCAAATTCATATTTATATTCACTTCTTTTTTTACTCCAGACTTCAGAAAAGCAAGAAAGCTAATTGGTCTTCAAGGAGTGGGACCTGGGAAATCAACCTATCTCTCCACTGTTTTTTTTTAACTAAGGCACCTGGCAATGTCCTGCTCTTCATGATTTTCAACTGCCTTGGGATCTTTTAGTGTGCGCAGCCAGAAGGCACACGGCTCCGACTCATTTTTTGTCCCCTTCCGAAGGACTAAACGTTCAGTTCGATTTT
>JAPXFY010000030.1:44354988-44357488 GCA_030674185.1 Monoplex corrugatus | reverse complement strand
AGAAAACAAAGGAACAAGGCAGAAACAAAGAGAGTGACAGAAAGAAGGAAATCTCCAGCACAGAATTTCCAGAATGTAGGATCATAAAAAGTATAAAATCCCCTCATGCAAAATAACAGCAAACGTCACAACCATGACACAGGTTGATAAGTTTAAATATCTGGAACGATCATTTCACCTGACGGCAGATGCACATCAGAAATATCCAACAGAATTGGCTAAGCCAAAACAGCATTCAAGAAGACGAAAAGCATTCTTACTAACAAATACCTGTCAATTAACATCAGGAAGAGAGTTCTTGAATGTTATATAGAACTGATAATGTTATACGGTTGTGAGGCGTGGACAGTCAACAAGCAAAGCCAGAACAAGATTGAGGCAGCCGAGATGTGGTTTCTAAGAAGAATGTTGAGAGTTCCACGGACAGCAAAGAAAACAAACGAGACAGTTTTGATGGAGGCAACACATGAAGATCATTCATAAGGAAGATTAGGAAAAGACAGGCAACATTTATAGGCCATTTTATGAGGAAAAGGGAATTGGAGCACCTGGTCACAACAGGAAAGCTGGAGGAAAAGAGAGCACCAGGCAGACCACAGGGACGGACTTGCAGAGTGGCTTAAGAGAGAGAAGGGTGGAAGATGTGCTTGAGGCAACAAGGGATAGAAACATATGGAGGGCCATGATCTCCAACGCCATGTGGCAAGGCACTTGATGACGAAATGGGGATCTAGGATGCTATTTATACTCAAAGAGCCCCCAGCATCCCCACGGAGAAATCTTCCAGTTTATTCAGATGGACATGTGTACGTGATCCAGTTCAGACCAGTGAAGGTAAAGCATCAAGTAGCCGAGGGAAGCAGGACTTTCCTTCAGAAATCTGGTACCGTCCAAGAGAAAAGTGAGTTCTCTACCAACAAATTCTCCAACTATCTTTGGTTATGGAAAAAAAACAAAAACGTTTGCATTATCAGTGACAGGAGATTGACCTAAGATCTCAAACTGCCATTACCAGACTGAAAACTACACTTATGCCTGATTTTACATTGGCTAGAGAGAGAGACATTAAAAAAAATATACACAAAAAAACGATAGAGACAGAGAGACAAAGACAGACAGAGAGGGAGAAAGGGAGACAGACAGAGAGACAGAGAGAGACAGAGAAGAGAGAGACAGAGACAGAGAGAGACAGAGAGAGAAAGAGAGAGAGAAGAGAGTGAGAGAGAGACAGAGACAGAGAGACAGAGACAGAGTGAGAGAGAACAGACACACGACAGGAATAGAGCAACATACAGTAGACAAGGAGAAAGAGAATACGAGTGATGAGTGAGTGAGTGTGTGTGTGTGTGTGTGTGTGTGTGTGTGTGTGTGTGTGTGTGTGTGTGTGTGTGTGTGTTATGAGAGAGAGAGAGAGAGAGAATGACAGGGAGGGAGGGAGGGATGAAAAAGAGAGAGAGAGAGGGAGGAGACAGAGATTGTCAGAGAGGGAGGGAGAAAGGTAGGTAGAGAGAGCAGACAGACAGACAGACAGATAGATGTAATAGAGATAGATAGATAGATAGATAGAGACAGAGAGAGACAGAGAGAGAGAGAGAGAGAGAGAGAGAGACAGAGAGAGAGAGATGCGGACAGAAAGAGAGACAGACTCGGAAAACAAATATGCAAAAAAAATAAACAAAGAAAGAGAAAGACAGGAGAGAAAGAGACAGAGACAGAGACAGAGACAGAGAAAACACACAGAGACACAGAGACAGAGAAACACACAGAGACAGAGAGAGAGAAACAAAGAGATAATCAGACTGACGGGCAGAGAGATAGAGTGACAATGAGAGATCGGTTGCAAAACGAGAGACAGAGAAATAGAGATACAAAGGGAGACAATGACAGAAGCACAGGTAAATACAGCAATGGGAGATAGAGCTACAAAATACACACAGAAAGAAAGAGAGAAAGACAGAGACACAGAGACACTGATAGATAGCGATAGATAGATAGATAGACAGACAGACAGATAGATAGATAGATAGACAGACAGACAGATAGATAGATATATAGATATATAGACATATAATAGATATATAGATATATAGATAGATAGATAGATAGATAGATATATAGATAATAGATAGATAGATAGATAGATAGATGGATGGATGGATAAAGAGAAAAAGTGAGACAGAGAGAGAGAAGAGAGAGAGAGAGAGAGACAGTCAGACAGACAGACAGACAGACAAAAAAAAAAGAAAGACAGAAATACAGAGAGAAAAAGAGACCAGAGACACAGAGAGATAGAGACAAAGACAGAGAGCGAGAAATATATACATAGAGAAACAAAGACACAGAGAGAGAACAGAGAGAGCGAGAGAGAGAGAAAGAGAAAGAGAGAAATAAGGAAGAAATAGGCAGAGAGAAACAGAGAGAGAGAGAGAGAAAGACAGACAGACAGACAGACAGACAAACCGACAAACAGAGGGAGAGAAACAGACAGACAGACAGACAG
>JAPXFY010000030.1:44319988-44324988 GCA_030674185.1 Monoplex corrugatus | reverse complement strand
GTACCCATTTACTGCGGGTAGAAGAAAGACAGGTACCCGTTTAGCTGGGTAGAAGAAAGACAGGTACCCGTTTACAGATGGGTAGAAGAAAGACAGTACCCGTTTACAGATGGTAGAGAAAGACAGGTACCCGTTTACAGATGGGTAGAGAAAGACAGGTACCCGTTTACAGATGGGTAGAAGAAAGACAGTACCCGTATCAGTGTAAGAAGACAGGTACAGTACAGTGGTAAGACAAGTACCGTTTACAGATGGGTAAGACAAAGACAAGTACCCGTTTACAGATGGGTAAGACAAAGACAGGTACCGTTTACAGCTGGGTAAACAAAGACAGGTACCGTTTACAGATGGGTAAGACAAAGACAAGTACCCGTTTACAGATGGGTTAAAACAAAGACAAGTACCCGTTTACAGCTGGGTAAAACAAAGACAAGTACCCTTTACAGATGGGTAAGACAAAGACAGGTATCCGTTTACAGCTGGGTAAAACAAAGACAGGTACCCGTTTACAGCTGGGTAAAGACAAAGACAAGTACCCGTTTACAGATGGGTAAAACAAAGACAAGTACCCGTTTACAGATGGGTAAAACAAAGACAAGTACCCGTTTACAGATGGATAATGTAACAAAGACAAGTACCCGTTTACAGATGGGTAAGACAAAGACAAGTACCCGTTTACAGATGGGTAAAACAAAGACAAGTACCCGTTTACAGATGGGTAAGACAAAGACAGGTACCCGTTTACAGATGGGTAGAAGAAAGACAAGTACCCGTTTACAGATGGGTAAGACAAAGACAGGTATCCGTTTACAGCTGGGTAGAACAAAGACAAGTACCCGTTTATAGATGGGTAGAAGAAAGACAAGTACCTGTTTACAGCTGGGTAGAACAAACGCAGGTACCCATTTACAGATGGACTGTTCAGAGATATTTAAACTTATGTATTTGTCTCAATGTTAAGTCATATCCTGTTAATTTATATGAGGGGATTTCTTCTTGTACTGCGGCTAATACAAAAACAGCCAACAAAACAATCATCACATTAGACGGCAGTTGCACATTAGAAACATCTGGCAAGACTGGCCAAGCTAAAAACATCATTCCAGAAATGAAAAGTGTTCTTACCAAGAAAACCATATCAGCTAACATTAGGAAGAAGAGAGTTCTTCGGTAACATATAGAACCAGTACCGTTGCAGGGATGCGAAATCTGGACAATCAACAAGCAAAGTCAAATTAAGATTGAGGCAGATGAAATATGGTTTCTAAAAAAAAAAATGTTACGAGTTCCATGGACAGCAAAGGAACACACGAGTCAATCTTGAGAGAAGCAAAATACAAGAAGAACAGTAATGAAGAAGGTAAGGAAAAGACAAGTAACATTCATAGGACATAGAGAAATCTGAACATAAAATCACAAGAGGAAAGCTAAAGCTGCAGGTGAAAACGAGCACCCCGGGTAGACCCAAGGAGAAAATGTTAGACAGTTTTGAGTAGTGGCTGAGGACAGAGAGCACGGGAGATATGCTTGCAGCGACACAAGACAGATAAGTATGGAGGGCCATCATCACCAACGCCCTGCGACAAGACACATGATGATGATGATGATGATGATGATGATGATGATGATGATGATGATGATGATGATGATGATGATGATGATGATGATGATGACGAGACGACGACGACGGCGACGGCGACAGCGACGGCGACGACGACGACCACGACCACGACCACGACCACGACGACCACGACAACGACAACGACGACATGATGATGATGATGATGATGACGACGACGACGACGACGATACCGACGTTCACCCACTTGACTACGGCGCCCGTCGAGACAGCTTTAAGTAAAAAATATCGTCCCACAAGGAGAGAATCACTCTCTCGGTCTTGACAGCCGGATCTCCAATGATACGGAAGTCCGTCACATATGGGTACCGCATAGGCTGCAGAGATCATTTGAGAGGTAACCGGGCCTGTTGGGTTTCTCCCTAACAACAGGAGATCATGTGTCACAACATAGTATAAATACATGTCACCAGTAAACAACAACAACAAGAACAACAACAACAACAACAAAAACAAAACAGGAAATCGAAGATCAAACGAAAAAAAGATTAACATTTTTATTTATTCATTTTATACAAATGTACATGTACAAATATATTGACGTACAAACGCAAACCCCATTATTTCAATCCCTGAAGACAAGCACAATTGTCAATTATCTCACACATACATTAGAAACAATTGATCCACAGAATGTTTCCCTGATCAACTTCAGCCATATGGAACCGTAGATCAAAAATGTTTATTGGCTAAGATGGCAGATAAGTACAGGCTTGGTTGGCACCGAGGTAGAGAGTGCTCCGCTTTCCAAACCACCCACATCATTTTGCGCAGGTACACGAATCACGGCACCCGTGGATCTCTAAATGTGCGTGATGCCTCCTTTGGTCTACCCAGCTGTAAACAGGTACCTGACTTTCTTCTCCCACTGGATAAAGCAACAGGGAATTTTCAATCTTTTTTCTCCTAATTTGTTTTTATTTGGTGATTGTTTGTTTGTTTGTTTGTTTGTTTTTGATCTTACGTCTACGCTTCAAGAAGGCCAGTTGGCAGAAAATTTTGCGTCTGTCTTGTCTGGTTGTATTGAATATGAGTCCTGATCTGTTTTCGTGTTCTTCTGCTTCCTGTCTTTCTTCTACCCAACTGTAAATGGGTACCTGTATTTATGCTTCCTGTGAATAAGAACCTGTCTCTCTTCTACCTATGAATAGGTACCTGTCTTTCTTTTACCCAGCTGTGAATGGGTACCTGTCTTTCTTCTACCCAGCTGTGAATGGGTACCTGTCTTTCTTTTACCCAGCTGTGAATGGGTACCTGTCTTTCTTCTACCCAGCTGTGAATGGGTACCTATCTTTCTTCTACCCAGCTGTGAATGGGTACCTGTCTTTCTTCTACCCAGCTGTGAATGGGTACCTATCTTTCTTCTACCCGGCTGTGAATGGGTACCTGTTTTCTTCTACCCAGCTGTGAATGGGTACCTGTCTTTCTTCTACCCAGCTGTAAATGGGTACCTGTCTTTCTTCTACCCAGCTGTGAATGGGTACCTGTCTTTCTTTTACCCAGCTGTGAATGGGTACCTGTCTTTCTTCTACCCAGCTGTGAATGGGTACCTGTCTTTCTTTTACCCAGCTGTAAATGGGTACCTGTCTTTCTTCTACCCAGCTGTGAATGGGTACCTGTCTTTCTTCTACCCGGCTGTAAATGGGTACTGTCTTTCTTCTACCCAGCTGTGAATGGGTACCTGTCTTTCTTCTACCCAGCTGTGAATGGGTACTGTCTTTCTTCTACCCAGCTGTGAATGGGTACCTGTCTTTCTTCTACCCAGCTGTGAATGGGTACCTGTCTTTCTTTTACCCAGCTGTAAATGGGTACCTGTCTTTCTTCTACCCAGCTGTAAATGGGTACCTGTCTTTCTTCTACCCGGCTGTAAACGGGTACCTGTATTTCTTCTACCCGGCTGTAAATGGGTACCTGTCTTTCTTCTACCCAGCTGTAAATGGGTACCTGTCTTTCTTCTACCCAGCTGTGAATGGGTACTGTCTTTCTTCTACCCAGCTGTGAATGGGTACCTGTCTTTCTTCTACCCAGCTGTGAATGGGTACCTGTCTTTCTTTTACCCAGCTGTAAATGGGTACCTGTCTTTCTTCTACCCAGCTGTAAATGGGTACCTGTCTTTCTTCTACCCGGCTGTAAACGGGTACCTGTATTTCTTCTACCCGGCTGTAAATGGGTACCTGTCTTTCTTCTACCCAGCTATAAATGGGTACCTGTCTTTCTTCTACCCGGCTGTAAATGGGTACCTGTCTTTCTTCTACCCAGCTGTGAATGGGTACCTGTCTTTCTTCTACCCAGCTGTGAATGGGTACCTGTCTTTCTTCTACCCAGCTGTGAATAGGTACCTGTCTTTCTTTACCCAGCTGTGAATGGGTACCTGTCTTTCTTTTACCCAGCTGTGAATGGGTACCTGTCTTTCTTCTACCCAGCTGTAAATGGGCACTGTCTTTCTTCTACCCAGCTGTGAATGGGTACCTGTCTTTCTTCTACCCAGCTGTGAATGGGTACCTGTCTTTCTTCTACCCAGCTGTAAATGGGTACCTGTATTTATGCTTCCTGTGAATAAGAACCTGTCTCTCTTCTACCTATGAATAGGTACCTGTCTTTCTTTTACCCAGCTGTGAATGGGTACCTGTCTTTCTTCTACCCAGCTGTGAATGGGTACCTGTCTTTCTTTTACCCAGCTGTGAATGGGTACCTGTCTTTCTTCTACCCAGCTGTGAATGGGTACCTGTCTTTCTTCTACCCAGCTGTAAATGGGTACCTGTCTTTCTTCTACCCAGCTGTAAATGGGTACCTGTCTTTCTTCTACCCAGCTGTAAACGGGTACCTGTTTCTTCTACCCAGCTGTAAATGGGTACCTGTCTTTCTTCTACCCAGCTGTAAAGGGTACCTGTCTTTCTTCTACCCAGCTGTGAATGGGTACTGTCTTTCTTCTACCCAGCTGTGAATGGGTACCTGTCTTTCTTCTACCACTGTGAATGGGTACCTGTCTTTCTTTTACCCAGCTGTGAATGGGTACCTGTCTTTCTTCTACCCAGCTGTGAATGGGTACCTGTCTTCTTCTACCCGTGAAAGGTACCTGTCTTTCTTCTACCCGCTGTAAATGGGTACCTGTCTTTCTTCTACCCAGCTGTAAATGGGTACCTGTCTTTCTTCTACCCGCTGTAAATGGGTACCTGTCTTTCTTCTACCCAGCTGTAAATGGGTACCTGTCTTTCTTCTACCCAGCTGTAAATGGGTACCTGTCTTTCTTCTACCCAGCTGTGAATGGGTACTGTCTTTCTTTTACCCAGCTGTGAATGGGTACTGTCTTTCTTCTACCCAGCTGTGAATGGTACTGTCTTTCTTTACCCAGCTGTAAATG
>JAPXFY010000030.1:44309988-44312488 GCA_030674185.1 Monoplex corrugatus | reverse complement strand
AGATCATCGATAAGGAAGATTAGGAAAAGACAAGCAACATTTTTAGGCCATTTTATGAGGAAAGGGGAATCAGAGCACCTGGTCACAACAGGAAAGCTGGAGGGAAAGAGAACACCAGGTAGACCCAGGAAGAAAATGTTGGACGGCCTTGTATTGTGGCTGAGGACAGAGAGGGTGGAAGATGTGCTTGCGGCGACAAGGGATAGATACATATGGAGGGCCATGATTGCCAACGCCATGCGGCAAGGCACACGATGATGATGATAATGATGATGAGTTCAAAGTTTGAAAGCTTGTAAGTCAGTCAATATGTGTGTCAGTTTTTCCCTCCCTCCCCTGCCCTCTGCTAGATTTGAAGTGATGGTTTAGGTACAATGAACGTGTGTGTGCGACAGTGCAAGGGTATGTTGAGTGTTTTTTTTGGTTGTTGTTGTTGAGTACAAAAACGAACTGGGACTAGATGTATCACGATCACGAAATTTGGCATAGGCGAATCGAGATGACGCCATTTTATCTGCCATGTCCTCGCCTGGGATAATTTGAGTTCGAAGTCCAGGGGGTCCCGGGTTCATATCCCGGACGAGCCACTAATAGGCTAGGTAAGGCCTCAGGACCTGTCCAGCCCAGGGGTTTATGTGCAGGCTCAGGGCTTGTGGCCGTGATCACCATACACATGACATCTGTGACGTTAATGTATATGGAATTCGTTCCGATCGCGGAGACGTCGTCTTGAGAAACTGAAACTGAAACTGGAACTTGAAATCACCAGTGTCGAAATTTATCTAACTACAGTAATCCAGATAGTCGACTAAGTACATGTGATCTACAGAAATTCAGATCATTGACAAAGTTCATTTGAACTACAGTAATCCAGATAGCCGACTCAGTACACGTGAACTACAGTAATCCAAACAGTTGGCACAGGAATCTGAACTACAGTAATATAGGTAGCTGACTAAGTTCATCTGAGTACAATACTCTAGATAGTTAACTAAATACATGTGAACTACAGTAATCCACATAGTTGACTACGTACATGTGAACTTCAGTAATCCAGTTGTTGATTAAGTACATGTGAACTACAGCAATCCAGATAGTTGACTGAGTACATATCAACTACAGTAATCCAGATTGTTGAAAAAGTACATGTGAACTACAGTAATTCAGACAATTGACTGATTTCATCTGAACTACAGTAATCCAGATAGCTGACTAAGTAATGTGAACTACAGTAATCCAGATAGTTGACTAGGAACTACAATAATCCAAATAGTTTGACTAAGTATATGTGAACTACAGTAATCCAGATAGTTGATTTTGTATATCTGAACTACAGTAATCCAGATAGTTGACTAAATATATCTGAACTACAGTAATCCAATTAGTCGACTAAGAAGTACGGTAATCCAAATAGTTGACTAAGTACATGTGAACTACAGCAATCCAGTTGTTGATTAAGTACATGTGATTTACAGCAATCCATATGGTCGACTGAGTACATGTCAACTATAGTAATCCAGATAGCTGACTAAGTACATGTGAACTACAGTAATCCAGATAGTTGGCTAAGTTCTTCCGAACTACAGTAATCCAGATGGTTGACTAAGTACATATGAACTACTATAATCCAGATAGTTGACTAAGAGCATGTGAACTACAGTAACCCAGGCAGTTGACAAAGTACACGTGAACTACAGTAATCCAGGCAGTTGACTAAGTACACTTGCACTGCAGTAATCCAGGTGGTTGACTAAGTACATCTGAACTACAGTGTTGGAAGTAGTTCACCGAGTTCCTATGAACCTTGTACAACTAAGACCATGCGTTCTAGTACTGCCGGATGCTATGTTCTAAAATAGGTCAAAATCAAAAAGACTTACCAAGCGAACCAAAGAAAGCACACACACAAACAAGGAAGCAAACAAACAAACAAACAAACAAACAAACAAATATCACTCTCCCAGCGGACATCTAAGCTTTACGTAAGTTCATTAAAAGTTTGGGCAACAGAACGCATCAAAAATAAGCAAATAAATAAATGAATAAGTAAATAGATAGATGGGTAGATAAATTAGGAATACATAGATAAACAAATAAATAAATGAATAAATATATGAATGAATGAATGAATAAATAAATCGAGAAAAAAAAGAAAGAAATAAAGAAACAAATATATCTCTCGATCTATCTATCTAATCTATCTATCTATCTATCTATCTATCTATCTATCTATCTATCTATCTATCGATCTATCTATCTATCTATCTATCTATCTATCTATCTATCTATGTGTCTATCTGTCTATCTATCTATCTATCTATCTGTCTATCTTTCTTTCTTTTCTTTCTTTGTATCTATCTATCTATCTATCTATCTATTATCTATCTATCTATTTGCTAGCTAGTTATGTATTATTATTATATACTACATAGTATGTATTATGTTTATTATCTATTATCTATCTATCTATCTATCTATCTATCTATCTATCTATCTATCT
>JAPXFY010000030.1:44289988-44292488 GCA_030674185.1 Monoplex corrugatus | reverse complement strand
AACAAGAACAGAAAACAAACAAGAACAAGAAAAACAAGAACAAGATGATGAAATAAAAAAAAAAAGAAGAAGTAAAATGAAAACAGAGCAAAAAAAAGAAAAGGTTGGACGTTGGTGGGGAAGGGAGTTAACTCAAAAGGATGCCATACTCGCTCCACTCATAGTGTCGCCATGTGGTTAATCTGGCAGACCCCTTCAGCCTGCGGCGAAACCTGATGCGCTGACAAGTTCTGGAAATGGAGAGAAAGTAGGGTGGGGTTGATGTGCTAGAGGAAGAGGACCTACGTAACCTTAAGAGCTGAGGTCAGATACACACAACACACTCATTTACATGTAACCAAGATTATTCCAGTGGTAGATTGATAAATACCAGTAAAAATTAGACTAGGTAAAACATTGTCTAGGTAGGGCCTCAGGACCTGGCCAGCTCATGGGTTTATTGCAGGTTTAAGTTAAGGCATGTGCCACGGTCACCATACACATGGCACCTGTGACGTTAGTGCATATGGAATTCGTTCCGAGCGCGGAGACAGTCATCTTGAGAAAGTGAAACTGAAACTGAAACTAAGTGCTGACATCGCCAGAAGGACTGGATCGTTCAGACGTGCAGTGAACAGGCAAGACTATTATGTTGCGGGCTGGAATTCAATTCCAGATATCGGATTTTGGATCCATGACCGTGTAACCAAAAAAATGGAGAAGAGTGGCAGAATAGTTCAGACGTTCGCCTGCCAATAACTAAACCCGAGGTTCCAGGGTTCGCTCCCAAGTAGAGGCCTCGACTTTTCTCTCTCATTTCACCGGAAAATCGAGCTGAACGTATAGTTTTTTTGGGAAGGGGACGAAAAACGAGTCCGACCCGTGTGCCTTCTAGGCAGCGCACGCTAAAAGATTCCACGGCAGTTGAAAATCGTGAAGAGCAGGCATAGCCCGGCTGCCTTGGCATCAAATACTGGAGAGATAGGTTGATTTCCCAGGTCCCACTCCTTGAAGACCAATTAGCTTTCTTGCCTTTCTGAAGTCTTGGTTAAAAAAATATGAATATGAATATGAATTTGCAGCGAGGGAGAGAGGATAGGCGCCGATCTAATAATGCTAGCCTCGGGAAAAAGTTGAGGTGTCTATCACCTCGCTCCCCATACGACCCCAGGGTTATGGAACTATCTAGGTAGGACCTGACCAGCTCGTGGATTTATGTGCAGGCTTAAGGCTTGTGTCGTGATCATTCTGGATTTTTCTCCATCACATGGCGCCTATGATGATAGTGCGTATGGAATTCATTCCGAGCGCGGAGACGTCATCTTGAGAAATTGAAACTGAAAGTGTAACGCAACGCCAGCCCACCCTCAAACAAGAAAAAGAGTTGACATTGGGTAGGTCAGTTGTGTGTGTCGAAAAGCAGAAGCTTAAATTTCTGAGCGTCTGACAGATGGATAGATACACATACAGACAAACGGATAAATAACAGATAAATAAATAAAGAGACAGACAGACAGATAGATAGATAGGTCGGTAGACAGACAGGCAGACAGACAGACAGATAGCTAGCTAGCACAGACAGACAGATAGATAGATAGGTCGGTAGACAGACAGGCAGACAGACAGACAGATAGCTAGCTAGCACAGACAGACAGATAGATAGATAGGTCGGTAGACAGACAGGCAGACAGACAGACAGATAGCTAGCTAGCACAGACAGACAGATAGATAGATAGGTCGGTAGACAGACAGGCAGACAGACAGACAGATAGCTAGCTAGCACAGACAGACAGATAGATAGATAGGTCGGTAGACAGACAGGCAGACAGACAGACAGATAGCTAGCTGGCTGGCTAGTTATTTAAATGTATATATCTGTATATATATATATAGATAGATAGAGAGAGAGACAGACAGACAGAACGACAAACAGACAGACTGACAGGCAGACTGGCAGGCAGACTGACAGACAGGCAGGCAGAATTAAAACTCTTTTTGGGGGGTTGGATCACTTAACTTCTTTGTTTGTTATTTTTTGTTTATTTATTTATTTATTTATTTATTTCTTCTTTATTTATTTATTTATTTATTTATGCATTCATTTATTTCTTTATTTATCTATTTATTTATCCATTTATTTATTCATTCATTTATTTATTTATTTATTTATTTATTTATTTATTCATTTATTTATCTATCTATTTATCAATTTATTCATTCATTTATTTGTGTATCTATTTATTTATTAATTTACTATTTATTTATTTATTTATTTATCCATTCATATATTCATTTATTTATCATATAATTATTCATTCATTCATTCAATCATTCATTCATTCATTCATTCATTCATTCATTCATTCATTCATTCATTCATTCATTTATCTATTTATAGGTTTATTCATTCATTCATTCATTCATTCATTCATTCATTTATTCATTCATTCATTTATTCATTCATTCATTTATTTATTTATTCATTTATTTACCTATTTATTCATTTATTTATTTACTTATC